>PVJA010004214.1:0-88051 GCA_004027025.1 Myocastor coypus | reverse complement strand
TTTACTTGAGAGAGTATAGCAATAGTTGAAATTACATTAGAAGCAGCACACATGTATAAGACCAGAATGACAAGCATTCCAAGCATGATTGTAGTCTTACACTTCATCTTAGCCAAAAGGCCAAGAAGTGATTTTTTTTCTTTTGTTTGTTTGTTTATTTATTTTTATGGCCAGCTCAGCCTGCCCTGAGGGCAGGGCTAGCGCAGCATGTGGTGCCAGGGATCTGAACCGCGGTCCCTACAGCCGCCTGCAGGCGCTTTATACCACTGAGCCATCCTGCTGGGCCCCATGATTGTAGTCTTACACATTGCTACTCTGAGTGTCAAAAACTTGTTGGAGATTCTTAGGACCATCATCTAATTCATCCTGTGTATGTTAGTCCATGTTTTTTCCTCTGCCAACCAGGGATATGCTTGTACCATTGAGCTATATCCCCAACCCTTATCCCATTCATTGGTTAATTAATTAATTAATTAATTAATTTATTTATTTATTGTGGTTCAATGGATTGAACTCAGGACCCTGTGCTTACCAGGCAAGTGCTTATTCTACTGAGCTGTCTCCCTGGCCTTTTTATTTTTATTTTTATTTTTTTTTAATTTTAGGGAAGGGTCTGCAGGGTGTTTAGGGTCTCACTACTAGATAGGACTTGTAGTGACCCACCTGTTTGCAGCCTCCCAGGAGCTGGGATTACAGGCGTGCATCACCATACCCAGTCTCAAATGACATCTCAGCGCACCCCAGAGATGGGGCCGGCATGGCAAGCCTGGGAGTCAGACCCCTGGCTCCTGTGACTGCTTGTAGGCACTTTAGTCTGCTGAGCTATTTGGTATCCCCCATTCATTGTTGATGACACAAATGCTAATGACTTTTGTGTTTTGGTCTTACACACTGCTACTTTGCTGCAATTAGTTATTAATTCTCTGAGAGTTTCTTGGCAGAGTCTTTCAGTCTTTTATGGAGAGTATCATGTCATCTGAAAATAATGATAATTTGAATTCTTCCTTTCCTATTCTCTTGCCTATCCAGTATTAATGTTGAACAGCAGAGGTGATAGTGGCCATCCTTGTCTTATTACTGATTTGAGGGGAATGCTTTAATTTTTCCCCATTTAGTATGGTGCTGGCTGATGACTTATCATAGATAGTCTTTATTACATTCAGGGAGGACCCTACCATACCTTTCTTTCTTTTTTCTTTAGGGTTTTTATCATGAAGAGGTGCCGGGTTTTTTTGTTTTGTTTTGTTTTTTGGTGGTGGGGGGGGAGTCTATTCTGCCTGTATTCATATGCTCATGTAGCTTTTTTTTTTTTTTTAAAGCTTGTCCCTGTTTATGTGATATATTACATTTATAGACTTACCTGTGTTAGACTACCTTTGCACCTCTGGGGAGAAACCTACTTGATCATGGTATATCAGTTTTTTGACAATATGCTGCACTATATTTGCTAATATTGTGCTGAGAATTTTTGCATCTATGTTCATTAAAGAGAATGAACTATGTTCTCTTTTTCAGTTGGGTCTTTATGTGGGGTTCAAGATCAAAGTGATCTTGGCTTCCATAAATAACTTGGGAACTCTGTACCCCTTTCGATTTCTTTGAGTTGCTTGAGAAACATTGTTGATATAACAACTTAATAGTTTTGTAAAGTTCAGCTGCGAATCTGTCTGGTCCCCCCCAATTTTTTTTTAAATGTATATAGGACAGGGTCTACAGGATCTCACAGCACAGACTGGATTTGTAGTGATCCTCCTGTTTTCAGCCTCCCAAGAGCTGGGATTACAGGTGCATGCCGCCATGCCCAGTCTCAGTCACAGTCTCAGTGGGAACCTCTGTCACTGCACCTGCCTAAGTTGAGAATTATTTAGTAGGTAAATTCTTTATTATAGAGTTAGTTTTATCAATCAATAGGGCTGGGAGTGGTCGACTACGAAAACTAACCCAAGAAGACATAACTATACTGAACAACATAATTACAAGCATTATTTTTGTATATTTATTTTCCATTTGTATTTCTTCCCTCCTCAGACATGTATATTTATCTCATATGCTCATTTTTAGATTGGGTCTTTAAATTTGGAGGTTTTTTTTTTTTTTTTTTTTTAAAGTAACATATATTAATCCTTTGTCTGAGGAATAACTGGTAAAGATTTTTTCTTCATTCTTTGGGTTGTCTCTTCACTCATTTGGTGATTTCTTTTGCTGTGGAAAAGCTTTTTACTTTGATGTGACCCTAGTCTTTGATGCTTTGTAATATTTCATGTGCAATCATGGTTTATTCATGAAGTCTTTCCTGTACTTACGTTTTAGAGAATTTTACCGGTTCTATCTTCCAGCGGATTTAGTGTCTGTATTTTAATATTGAGACTTTTATTTGTTTTTATTTTAGTTTAATGCATGTGAGACACACGGGTTTAGGCTCAGTTTTTTGGCATATGAAAGGAAGTTTTCCCAGAATCATTGACTAAAGAGGCAATTTCTCTTCCAGTAAAGGTGTTTGACTACTTTGTCAAAGATAAGGTAGCTGAATTTGTGTGACATTATTTCTGCATCTTCTTTTCTGTTCCACTAAACCTTGGATCTATTTAAAGTTTTTAGTTTTATTTTGCCAATACCTTGCAGTTTTTATTATTATAACTTTGATATCATGTTAACTTCCAATCAGGGTTTTGATAAATTTAAGTCAGGGATTGTGATGCTCTCTGCCTTGCCCCTGTTGTCCAGAATTGCTTTTGCTATTCTAGGTCTTTTCTGCATCCAAGTGAACTGCTAGATTGTATTCTCTAGTTCTGTAAAATATGTTATTGGCATTTTGGCTGAGATTGCATTAAATCTGTAGAACAGTTTTGGAAGTGTGGGCATTTTCACTATATGGGATCTGCTTATCCAAGAATGGGGGATGTCTTTCCATTTTCTAATATCCTCTTCAAACCATCAAAAATTTATGTGGGCCCTCTTTCTACCATTCTTCCTACCACATTTCCATTTAATTCTTTCATCTGCACAGAAGACAGATGAGTCTTGTAGGATGATGGTAGATGAGTTTTGTGTCTATAAACAGAATCAAGCAGTGACTCTGATTGTAGATGTACTTTCTTTTCTTGAGCAGATTAACACATCTTCCAGGACTTGATATATAGCTATTGACTGGGCAAATGCCTTCTTATCCATACCTGTTCATGAAACCCATCAGAAACAATTTGCTTTCAGCTGGCAAGGACAGCAGGGCATCTTCGTTGTTGCACCACAGGGTCATATCAACTCTCAAGCTCTGTTTCACAACTTAGTTTTCAGTGATACTGATAACCTTTCTATCTCAGAGTATCACATTGGCTCATTGAAGAGATGATATTATGCTGATTAGACCAAGTTATCTGGAAGTGGAAACTGCTCTGAGTTTGTTAATAAAGCATTTATGACCCAGAGGATAGGAACTTAATTCAAGGTTCTTCTTTATGAAAAGTTTAGGAGTCCAGTAGTGTGGAGCATACAGAGATATCCCCTTTTAAGGTAAAAGATAAGTTGTTACATCCGACTCCTCTTGTCACCAAAAAAGAAGTCACAACACTTAATGGGCTTATTGGGACTTAGGGAGTCAACTCATTTCTAATTAGATGTTTTACTTCAGTCCATTTACTGCATGACTGGGAAAGCTGCTAGTTTTGAGTGGGACCACGAACAAGAGAAGGCTCTGCAGCACATCCGGGCTGCTGTGCCCCTAGGGTCACATTATATAGAAGTTATGATGATGCTTAAAATGTCAGGGGCAGGCAAGGATGCTACTGGGAGTCTCTGATAGGCCCTCATAGATGAATTATAGAGGGCACCTTTAAGATTTTGGAGCAAGGATCTGACATCACCTGTGAACTACTCTACCTTTGAAAAACAATTCCTTGCCCACTACTGGGCCTTTGAGAAGATGAAACATTTGAACCATGAGATTCCAGGTTACCATGTAACCTAAGCTGCCCATCATGAGATGGGTGTTATCTGATCTTCCAAGTCCTAAGGTTGGATGTGCACAGCAACAGTCTGTCATTACATGGAAGTTGTGTATGTGTGACTGAGACAGAGCTTGTCCAGAGGGCACAAGTAAGTTACATGGGCCTACTTTACATATGTGGAGAGTTGCAGCATTGCAGCCCCTTTCTAGGACATCCCTGAAGGACAGTAGTGAAGGGAAATTTTCACAGTGGTTACTTAGTAGTACATTTTCCCTGTAAGGTAAAAGGACCAGGTGCATGACTATGCACTGATTCATGGGCTGTAGTCAATGCTCTGATCAGATGGTCGGGAACATATAAAGAACATGACTGGAAAATTGGTGACAAAAGCATTTGGGGAAGAGGTATGTGGTAGACTTCTCCATATTGGCAAACATGTAAAGACAGGTGCATTCCAGGAAAATGCTCACCAGAAAGTGACTTCAGTAGAAGAGGCCTTTAACAGTCACGTGTGTGGGATGAGCTATTCTGTAGATAGCAGTCATCCTCGTCCTTCAGCCATGCCCGTCATTGCCCAGTGAGCTCATGAAGACAGCGGCTAGGACGACAAGGATGGAGATTATGCATTGGGTCAGCAACATGAGCTTCAACTCACCACGGCTGATCTGGCTATGGCCACTGCTGGATGCCCAATAATACCAGAAGCAGAAATTAACCCTGAGTCTCTGATATGGCACCATTTCATGTGACCTGGTGGCAGGTTGCTTATATTGGATCACTTTCACTGTGGAAAAGTCAGAACTTTGTCCTTATTGGTATAGACTCTTATTCTTGGTATTGGATTGGCCTTTCCTGGACATAACTCTTCTGTCATCTGTGGAATTATAGAATGCCTTATCCACTGCTAAGGAATTCTGCACAGCTTTGCCTCTGACCAAGAGACACATTTCACGACCAAAGAAGTGAGACAATGGGAGCCTGGTCATGGAATTCATTGATCTTACCAAGTTCTTCACCATCCAGAAACAGCTAGATTGACAGAAAGGTGGAATGGCCTTTTGAAGACATAGTTATAGCACCAGCTATGTGGCAGTAGCTTGCAGGGTTGGGGCAAGTCTCTGCTAAAGGCTCTGTATTCTTTGAGTCAGCATCACTCTGTAGTTCTATGGGTCCCACAGGAAGGATTCATGAATCCAAGAATCAAGGGGTGGAAGTGGGGAGGGAACTACTCACTGTTACCCCTGCTTGTCCACAAGGGAAACTATTACCTCCTTTTCTTAGAAAGTTACACTCTGCTGGCCTAGAGTCTTAATTCTAGAAGGGGAAAGACTGTGTGAGAAAGTACAATAATGATTCCATTTCACTGGAAGGTAAGGCTTCCCCTTGGCCAGTTTGGTCCCCTCATGACTCTGTGTAAACAAGATGGAAAGGGAATTAGGGCACTGACAGAGGTGACTGGCTTAGAATGCCAAGGGGAAGAAGAGCTATTACACCCCAGCAGAGGAAAGAAACAATATAGTTGGAGTGCAAGAGATCCCAAGGTGTCCTCTTAGAGTTACCAGGTGCTCTTATTAAGGTCCGTGAGAAACTACAACAACTAGTTCAGGCAGGATGACAGATGGCCCAAAACCTTAAGAAATGATGGTATGGGTCACTGTACCAGGAAAAACTCCAGACCTGCTGAGGTGCTTGCTAAAGGCCGAATGAATACAGTGTGGGTAGTTAAATTAGATAGTTGTAAATACCAGCATAACCCACTGATCAGGTACAGAAATGAGGATTATAATAGCTCTCTCCCTGTTTTGCTTTGTATGTAGCACAGTGTTGAGACTTGATATTGGTTCATAAATATTGTTATATTTATTTTATAATGTTGATGTTATGAAGTATTAGAAGTGTGCATCGTCCAAAGAAAACTGGCCTACTATTCTTAGGAAGGACTTAGTGTGTTTCTATTGTAGGGAGGATAGTTGTACAGTAATTCCCCAGTTCATGAACAAGTTCTGTTTTGAGATAACATTTGTAAGTCTAGCAAAGTGAGCCTTATAGGGCTGGTGAGATAGCTCAGCAGTCTAAAGTGACTGCTTAGGCAAGCTTAGGCAACCACAGGGACCATGGTTCGATCCTTGGCACCACATGCTGCGCCAGCCCCACCTCCAGGGCAGGCTGAGCGGGGCATAAAAAAACAAAACAAAAAAACCCAAAGTGAGTCTTATATACCTTTGGCACCTAATGTAAAGCATGCCCCCCCCTTCACAGATGCTATAAATACACTATTTGTACTTTTACAGTGTCCTTTAAATGGTGGTACACACAGTGATATATTTGTAGTAACATAATTTGTAGTAGCTAGCTCTTAGAAACAAGCCACATTCCCATCAACAGAGGACAGGATAAAAACATGTGACCTTCTTATACAATGAAGTACTACTCACCCATAAAGAAGATGAAACTAGAAACTTTTACAGGTAAATTGACACAACTTGAGCTCATACTCATAAGTGAAATAAACCAGATGCACATAGGTAGACACTACATTGTCTCTCTAGTGTGAGAAGCTAAAAGAGTAAATAAGATCCGAAGTGTACAGCAGATATTGTAAAATGAGAAAAAGTTTTAAAAGGAAAGAGAAACTGAGATGGGGGAATGAAGAAAAGAAAAAAAGGGAAAGCAAAAAATATAGCATATGCTATATATACTATATATATTTTACATATATATGTATATATTTAAATATATACACCCATATTATATAACATACATATAAAATGTATATATATACTACATATGTATATATATGTGCATATATATGTATATATGTGTAAACTACTAATTTCTGTTAGTTCATCAAAAGGAAAGTTTTGTGCTAATATTGTTTGGACAATTAAATGCCTATTTCTTTTTTCATTTTTTTTTTAATGGGATTCTTTTTTTTTTTCAGTACCCAGGATTGAACTCAGGACCCTATGGCTTGCCAGACAAGTGCTTATTCTACTGAGCTATCTCCCTGGCCCTAAAATGCCTGTTTCTTGTATGCCAAGTAACTAAAGATAATAGCATACTATATGTGTGTGTGTATATACATATATATATATATATATATATATATATATATATATATATGTATCTCTCTCTCTATATATATATCTTTTTTTTTTCCATTTATGTATTTGGTACAGGGTCTCACTAGCAGCTTTGAGTTGCAGGCATGCAGCACCATGCCTGGTCTCGGTGGCCACCTCAGGGCACTTGGGCTGGGGCAAGGGCCAGCACAGCTTGTGGTGCTCTTCTGCACCTTCTATTCCATGCCATTGATCCACATGTCTGTTTTTGTACCGAGGATAAGGGCGGGAACAGCATGTGGAACCGGGGATTGAACCCTGGTCCCTGCACTTGCCAAAACAGAAAATTAGTCCACTGAGCTACCTCGCCGGCCCCTGCATACAATATGCTAAGCATTATTACTTTCCTATTATCTAGTTTTCAAATTTTGATTTTTTCTTTTAAAAATTAAATTTCTTTCAAAAAAGAATTTTTTTTAAAAAAATTTCTTTTAAAAATTAAAAAAAATTAAAAATGGTGGTAAAAATGGTCACAGTAACTGTAAATAAACTCTTCTGGCTTTAGTTTTTCTGGTTATTCTTGGGGCTTTCTAGCAGCCCCCCCCCCCCCATCGCCACTGCTGCTCCGTTGCTTCCAAACGTTCTGGGACCTGGCTGAGCATGGCGTACTGCCCACTGCCGCACCGTACCATTGGCACACAGCAGCGCAGCTGAGACAGCGTCCAGCAGACAGGCGAGCTACTTCTGCGGTTTGTTCTCATTTAGGAATGTGCATCATGTGGGGTCCATTCTTGTCTGTAAAGATTTAAAATTGGAACACTTATAAGTTGGGGACTTACTGTACCATGGTAGGTATAATTATAAATTTGTATTTTCAAAGTTTTTTTTTTTTTTTTTAACTTATGTACTTGGTACAGGGTCTCACTACACAGCTTGGACTCACAGGGATCCTCCTGTTTTCAGCCTCCTCAGCGCTGGGACTACAGCGTGGGCCACCAACCCAGACTCTGATGCCGGCTCAGCACACCTAGGGGCGGGGCCTGCATGGTGTTTGGTACTGGAGAATTGAACCCAGTCCCCACGCTTGTGTTTTTATATGAGCTATCTCACTGGCCCATGAACTTTTCCTTTTATCTGGAAACTAAGTTTGGCTTTAGGAATTTGGTATGTTGACAAGGCACGAATTGTGAGAGCAAACTGATGTGTCACCATGAGTGAGAAAACTGACTGGGCCAGGATGGTTCTGGGCGTGGCTGACAGGATTTACTGAAGACAGAGGATCCAGCTTGAGAGTATGGCTCCAACCAACAGGGCGCACGTAGCCTGGATGGAATAAGCACGGGAACAAAGAAGGAGGGCCTCCCCGGCCCTTTGAGAGCCACTGCAGTTGCTCAGTCATGCAGTGATCACCCAGAGCTCGCCTCACCACAGGTGAGCTGGGACCAGTATTAAGAATTTGAGCCACTGGAACTGGGAGGTAAATAAACCCTTTTTCTTTACAAGATAATCTGTCTTTGATATTTTATTATAGTAACAGGAAGAGTATGGATGCAATCGTTGTTTGTGTTTTTTTGGTACCAGGGATTGAACCCGGGACTTGCTTGCCAGGCAGGCACTTATGCTGCTGAGCTTTATTTCTGGCAGCAACTGGTGTTCTCATAAGAATTATTGAAAACTAGAAATTTGGATATAAGAATGCAATGGAGAACTCTGTGTGAACATGAAGGCAGAGCTTGAGATGACATGTCTGTAAGCCAGGGGCACAAAGGACTGCCAGAAAGGCCCGAGAAGCTGGGAGGAGCCTGGGGCAGACACTTCGCTGGCGTCTTCAGAGAGAGCAAGGCTTGTTGACATCCTGATTGCCACCTGTGACCTGAAACTTCCAAAAGTGGGAACGATGCCATTCCGTTGTTTAGCTTAGTTATTTGTGGTCCTGGAAGGAGAAGGAGGGAGGGCGGAGCAGTGAAGGGAAGAGGAGAGGGAGGGAGGAGCGAGCACTTCTAAGGAAGTCCTAATTCTCAGGGTGCTAAGAAAACGGAATAAAGAGCGCCCCGGTGGGGCTGGAAACCAGGCTAGGCCACGTTAAGAGAGCCATAACCAGTGTTCGGCTGTACAGTTTCCAATTGCAGTCATTTCTATACATTACCTGCTAGAAACTGTCAAATTCATTGTGAGTTTTTTTTTTTTTTTTTTTTTCCAGTTGATCACTTCTGTACTACCTAAGTTGAATAAAATCCAACATCACAAGGCAGAATTCATAGCTCTCATGGAGATAATGGTTACAGTAACTTGGTGATAAATCCTGATAGTATTGATGGAAAGTGTTTATACAGATATTTCAAAATTCTTCTTCTTGAGCAGAAAAGTGGGAGTGAATCAGTAAAGAATTGCACTCAACAGTAGTTTAACAAATGGATTTCCACTAAAATGAAAATGAAAAAAGGTTCCTATCTTGGCTGAATATTAATTGCTACGCTCTTTATAGAGGGTCAAATTAATCTGTAGGGTGAAATTTATAATTCAACCCAATAAAAGCTGTATGCATAAGCAAAGCTTGAAATTTATTCAGTGAAATGAAGCTGTTGCTTAACTGTAACTTGATTTTTATTTATTTATTTTTGGGGAGTCGGTGTGTTATCAGAGAATTGCTACTCTATTTATTTTGTAAGTGCTTTTTGATTGTGGTGATTGTACTTAGGGGATATGCACAATCTGGTAAATGGGGAAAAGGTTACTTTGTGTTTAGGAGTTGTTGGCAGGGTGGGTGTGAGGAGTGGCAGTCTTTAGTGGAGTAGGGGAGAGATGTAGCCTGAGGAGGAGGAGTGAGAGGCAACGGAACCCAGCAGCTTGCTGGGCTGTGTGGCTGGGAGCGCCACCACACCCGGCTTATTTATTTATTTTTATGGCCGGCTCAGCCTGCCCTGAGGGCAGGGCTGGCACAGCTTGTGGTGCTGGGGATCGAACCACGGCCCCTATAGCCACCCAAGCTTTTCTAAACAGGCGCTTTAGACCACTGAGCTATCCCACCGGGCCCGAGAAATCTTAAGGTACTTGTGAAACAATAACAAACTAGACCCAAGTCAAAATTAAGGAGGGAACTGGGCGTGGTAGCACACGCCTATAGTCCCAGCACTTGGGAGGCTGAGTCAGGAGGATTGGTGTGAGTTCGAGACCAGCCTGGGCTACAAAAGTGAGCTCAAGGCCAGTCTGAACTGCACAGTGAGACCCTGTCTCAAAAAGACAATAAATAAATAAATAAAAATAAATAAATAAAATTTGTATTTGGGAAAGTTGTATAGTGAATGATGTAACATAAACAAAGCATCTGGCACCATGCACTGAGGACACCGGTGGCCTACCTGCCTTATTTAACAAGTTGCAAAAATCTCCCTGTCTTAGTTACTGGGACAAACTACCTGACACTCCTAAGTTAAAGGAGGAGAGGTGCATTGCAACTCACAGTTCATTCAGGTTCCAGTACATGGTTGCAGGCTCCAAGGCAGGGTGGCCTAGCAAAAAGCCCTGGCAGAAGAGGAACAGTCCAGGGCAGGCAGGCAGAAAGCAACTCGCCCATTTTCCAACTTTCCCTTTGTGTTCATCCAGGATGCAAGCCTATTGCTGGGGCCACTCACACCCAGGTAGGGCATTCATTATTCACACCGAGAACTTGGCACTAAACCAGTTAGTGGACTAGTCCAGTCATCAGTACCCTTAAAACACATTCCTGCACCCTACATCCAGCCATCAATTGGAAAAGCCCCATCAATGAGTGCATGAGACTTTGGGGGGATTTCTAGATGTCAGCCTAACACCATCCTTTGCAGTGATTTTACTTCTGTTTACTAGGTAACTGTCTTAACAAGCTGCCAATCAGAACAAAACATTTAATTGTCTCCTAAAGGTCCCTACACTTGGAACAGGGCTCCTCTGTGCAGGACACAGCTTGCTGAGAAACAACCCGTGAGCAGCCTGGAGTACGGCACGATGATGGCACGTGCGTTTCACCATCTTTTTTTTTGTTGTTCTTCTGTCTTCTTTTCTTCCAGGCATCAGCAGATCACAGCGCTTTACCAGAGCTGCCTACACTGCATGGCGCTGCCACAGCCCCTAGTGAGGAGTTCCTGGGGGAGGCAAAGGTTTTCAAGCCTGTTCCCCTTTAATAGGTGGATCCTTCCTACTTAGTGGGAGTCCTCCATTCTCTGTGTATCTTTGTCTCACTTTAGCCCGATCTCCTTAAATCATTTCTAAGTGTGAAGCTTTTACACTCTCAGCAGAAAGAGGCCTCTTTCTCATACTGTCTCTCTACATCTTCCTATTTCTGCAGTGACCCAAACATCTTTAGCAAATGTCCCTCTCTGCTTCTCATCGTTGTCAAACATGAACATACATTCTTACTTTTCTCTACAGCTCTACCCAAAATATTCTTGTCAGAACATCAGAAAATGGAAAGATATTACCTTGTTCCTGAATGGGCAGAATCAACGCAGTCAAAATGGCCATGCTTAAAAATTTGATACACAAATTGAATGAATGCCAACAGCATGCTTCACAGAACCAGGGAAAGCAATCACAACATTCATATGGAACCAGAAGGCACTCAGAACAACAGAAGCCTAGTAACAAGAGCAAAACAAGGGGCATCACAATTCCAGAGTTGAACTTGTACAATAAAACTACAGTGGTTAAAAAAACAACAAAATAGTACATGGCACTGCACAAAAACAGAATCAGTGGAGCAAAATGTAGGATGGAGAAACATCCAAAGCAATTCCACTATTTGATCTTTGATAAAGGGGCAAAACCCAAACCCATACACTATTGGAAGAATAACCTCTAGTAAATGGCATGGGGAAGCTGGCTAATCATATACAGAAGATTGAATCTAGGCCCATGTCCCTCATCCTGTACTACACTCAAATCAAAGTACATCAATGAATTAAATGTTCAAACACAGACCACCTGCTGGATGCTAATATATGTCAAACTCTGGAAGTCCTAAGCATAGGCAAGGACTTGCTGAGCAGAGCCCTGATGCACAGGAAACAGCACTAAGCATCAACAAATAGGATCGCATGAAATTGAAAAGCTTCGGCTCCAAAAGCAATAACCATCAGAGTGAAATGACAGCCTGCAGAATGGTAAAAAACCTGCCGGTTAGTCCTCAGACAGAAAAATTAACATCTAGAATATATTTTGAAAATGCAAAAAAAAAAAAAAAAAAAAAAAGACCTCTCCCAAATGAAAGACCCAACCAAGATATGGGCAAGTGAAAGGAACAGATATTTCACAACAGAAGAAATTCATATGGCCAATAAACACACGATGAAGCACTTGCGCATCACCACTGGCTAGTCGAGAAATGCCAGTTAAGGCAAAACTGAGATTCCATTTACCCAGGAAGGAATCAAACAGTACAAATGTTGGCAAGGTCGCATGGAGAGAAGACCCCTTATAAGTCACCGAAGGGAATGTGAACTAGCAGAACCACTGTGGAAATCAATATGGAGATTGCTTTAAAAAATTAAACTAGGTATTCCATTTAGCTAAGCTTTTATTACCCTTTCAGGCATCTTTCCCAAAGAGTTAAAGATGTCATAATACAGTGATATATGCATATTCATATTTACAGAACACAATTCATAACAGTTGAGTCTCAAAAGCAGCCTATACATCTATCAACAGATGAGTGGATATAAACTGTGATATTTACTCATAATGGAGTCCTTCTCTGCCATAAAGAAAGATAAACTTGAATCCTTTGGGGGATAATGGACGCACCTTGGGGCCGTAGTGTTAAATGAACTAAAACAGACGCATAAGAGTAGGTACCTCATAGTTCATCTATGAGAAACCCAGGGTAAATGTACAGCACGGATAAAAGACAGGTAACAGGAAGTGGGAAGATAAACATTTTTCAGCTAGGAAGGAGAGAGACCAGGAGATGGAGAGGAGGGGCAGGGAAAGGAGGGAGAGGGGATGAGAAAAGGAATTAAGTTGTGTAATGTGCATGTATAAACTTCACACAAGCACAGAAGCACTATGAAAAATAAAAAAGGAAGACATAAAAGTACTGTTGTCATTTTCACTGCCCAGTATGCCAGACCCTCCTCCAGCTTGGTAGCAGTGGTTAACACAGGTAACTCTCTCGTCATTTAGCCACACCTCTTTCAGCTTCCAGAGCACCAGCCTCTCCTAGCTGTGTACCCGCTCCCCAGGGCTCTTTCTACTCCACTTCCAAGTACTGGGTTTTTCTCCTGGATGGGTCACAGGCCCTCTCTTCTCCACACTCTCCTCTATGTCATCTTTTTTGCTCCCCTGATTTGAAATATCATCTATGTGATTACGATTCCAGTTCAGCTTCTCTGCTGAGCCTCAGGTCTAACAGCTTACTTGACATTACCACTTGCGTGTTTTAAAGACACCTGAGCTGTGAAATTTTTAATCATCAGTTCATAACCTATCCATCCCAAAGACTTCACCATGTCACTACATGATGTCACCTGTGGTCCAAGCCAGGAGACAGAGTGTGATGACTTGTATCTAGATGTCCCCCAAATCCTCATGTGATCCTAGGTGCAGAGTATCAAAGCTGAGTTGGGGTGTGTGAACGCAGGTTAAGGATGTGGGGAATGGAAGCCCCACCTTGGGTATGGGTGGCACCAACCAATAGGCTTGTAGCTTGGGGGCGACAAAGGGGACAAAAGGCAGATGAACTTGTTGCTGCTGGCTGCCTCCTCCTCCTCCTCCTTCTTTTCTTCTTCTTCCCCTTCTCCTTCTTCCCTCTTCTTTCTTTTTCCCTTGTGTATTTGATACAGGTTTTCACTATGCAGCTGAGACTCCTAGTGACCCTCCTGCTTTCAGCTTCCCCAGAGCTGGGATTACAGGTGTGTACTACCATACCCAGACTCCATCTCTGGCTCAGCATGCCCTGAGGGTGGGGCTAGGGTGGCATATAGGACTGGGGGTCCAAATCTAGTCCCTGAACTTACTAAAGCAGGTGCTTTATCCGAGCTATCTCACCGGCCCTGGTTGCTGCTCCTGCTCGCCACGCTGTGAATTGTTTCTCTTCTTTCAGCAACGCCATCCTGTTTTAGAACCAGACAACTACAGACTGAAACCTCTACAAACTAAATAACCTAAATAAATTTTATATCACTTAACTATGGGTGTCAGATAGTTTGTCTCAACAGTGAGGAAAGTGACAAAGACACAGAATCTCAACTTTCAATTTTCTCTCCCCCAACATTTTGGTTTGTTAGTTTTGTTTTTGTAATGGTGAGGATGGAACTCAGCATCTTGTACTTGCTAGGCAAGAACTCTACCACTGAATTACTTTCCCACCCCTTTATTTATTTATTTAGTCTTTTTGAGACAGGGTCTCACTATGCAGCTCAGGCTGGCCTTGAGCTCACTTTGTAGCCCAACCTAGGTTTGAACTCACAGTCATCTTCTTGCCTCAGCCTCCCAAGTGCTGGGATTCCAGGCATGTGCTGTCATGCCCAACGAACCCTTTTTATTTTTATTTTGAGATGGAGTTTTGCCAAGTTGCTCAGGCTCCGCATCACCTTTCCATCCTTCCACCTCTGCCACCCCAGTAACTGAGGATTATAGTTTCATGCCATTGTACGACTCCTTTCAGTAATATTTTGGATTTTACTTCCATCATATCTTTCCAGTTCATCCTCTTGTCCTACCAGCTTCCTACTACCCTCTACCAGCTTCAAGCCCTTTCCTAGACCACTGCCCCTAACTTGACTTCCCAGTTCTACTGTTGCAACCCAACAAACCATTTTCACCCTGTAGCCATGTGCCTAGTGTAACTTTGGTCACATCAGTTTCATTACGTCCTTCCACAGCAAAAGCCAGAGACTTGCATTGCTCTGCGCATAGACACTGAGCAGTGTTGCATGTGCTCCCAGCATTCCCTGCATGATTTAGCTCCTCCCACACGTTCCACTCTTGCTTCCTGCTTCCGGGGCCTCGCTCTTTCTACTCACGTCCTCTTCCTATTTTCTACCACTTCAAGTCTTTTCTTGTGTTTTATTTTGTTTTTTTTTTTCTTTCTTTCCCATTATGCTTCCCTTGTCTGCAATTATTTCCCATTTGATATTTGTAGGACTGGTTCTTTTCCAACTTGGAAGTCTCTCTTGACATGTCACTTTATTTTTTGAGCTCTACTTCTATTACTGTCTTTCACAGCGCCTTGTTCTTTCTTTCGCAGCATTTAACACTACCCTAACTTCATGCTGAGCATTTGTAGTGGTTGATTCATTGGGTCAACTTGAGATGTCAGAAGCTTGGCTGGATCCACTAGGTGATTTCAGCTCTGGGGTGTGGTGGGAGCAGTCCTAGAGTGACTCAGCACAAAAAAGGGTGTGCAGGGCTTGCGTCAGGCATCTGCGCCGCACTGCCTTGGAGGAGCTTGACCACGGCAGGCGCACCATTTCAGAAGAGCTCCTCTGATCTCCACAGCAGCCACCACCAGGTCCTTGGAGGTGCTCGGGTCTTTGAAGTTGGTGTAGAAGAAACAGAGAGGCTTGGTAGAGGCCGCAGCCGCTGCTCTTCCTTTTTTTTTCCTACCGCCATACACTGTTGCACACCTGTAATCCCTGCTCCCGGCAGGCTGAAAGCAGGAGAGTCACTAGGAGTCTGAGCTGCGTAGTGAAAACCTGTATCAAATACACCAAGGATCCAGCAAACCATAGACTACAACCTCCACTACCTTTTTCTTCCCTCATTTTAAGGGAACAAATAAAAAGTAACCGAGACAGCTTTCCTTTGTGTACTTTATGCCTGGTTTTCCCACTGGACTGTCAGCCCTGTGAGGATGGGGCTGCAGCGGGCTGTGCCCCAGTACCGCGGCACGGAGCAGGCACGGCTTGTGAAGCTCGATGGAAGGGACCAGCCGGTACACTTTAGTTAATTCCGGTCTTATTTCCGAACTTAAGCTTCCTCACCTGTATTCCCTTAAGTAGCACTCTCAGATTTATAAAATGATTATGCGAGACGTTATGAGTCATTATGTTTTTAAAACTGCATGTTTCCATTTGAATCGGTGTCTATTAATTCCCTGCTAAGAAAGATGATGAAATTAGCACTCCCACTTCTTTCTTTCCTCCCACACCTCCTGCTTTTGTTAGTTATTTTATGTTGGCAAAGTTCAGAACATTTACACTTGTCTGATTCCTTCAGTTATTTGGTTTCATATTTAAATAAATTAATTTTTTACTGTCTGTGTCAGTGTAGGTTCTTGCTTTCACATAATGAAGAACAATTTTTGTTACTTTAAATGTAAGAGGGATTTTTGCAAAGCCCACATGGCCCCACAGACGTGCCTCTGGGAAGAATGTGTCCCAAGAGTCTAACTCCTGAAAAGACCACCAGAATAGAGTCTGGTTACTGTTAAACACCTACAACCTAAGTGCGGCCTGACCTACAGTTCCCAGCCTACATTCCCATGTAGATAAGCCTGACCACTAGTTACAAAAGTATAACGGAACGTGTGGAATGCACCCAGACCAAACATCTGCTGTCCATATCAGGAAACTTCCTTGTAGCTTAACCCTGAACCTTCTCCTAGGTACCTTCACCAATAACTGTGTAAGAAACCATTTGAATTAACCAATGCTATTCACTTTTGTAATCGCGCTTGCTAAACTCCTCCTGCCCTTATCTGTGGGCTTAAATACATTGTCCACACCTCGCTCCGGGCTCTATGTTCCTGCGCATTCAGTGAGCCCCATGCATGCTTAAAAAATAAAATCCCCTTGCTTTTACGTGAGAGAACATCTCTTGGAGTCTTCCTTCACGCGGTGCACTTTTCTACCCTAACATAAATAGACACATGAATGATCAGCAGGATATTAGGAGGCACATGGGTGCGAACCCAGGGGAATCCTGCTTGGAACTTGGGCAGAAACCAAGCTAAGGTAAAACAGCCTCCATCCACCCTGCTCATGAGCGGCAGGGTACACGGCACCTCCTGGCCATGCGCCCCCCACTCCCCCTCCTTTCCTCTCACCCTCTCTTCACCCCTTCTTTCTCCTCTCTGTGCCTGATGTGTTTTCCACCTCTTCTTTTGCTTAGTGTGTTTCAATGGTTTCTTGTCATGTGGTTTCATTTTTAGAAATGCTTATTGTGAATAGTTTTACCAAAGTGCTTACTCATGCCTGTAATTCCAGCACTTTGGGAGCTAAGGCAGAAAGATCAGAAGTTTAAGGCCTGCCTGGGCAACTCAGTGGCTTAATTGGCCTGTCTCGAAATACAAAAAGGGATGGGGATGTAACTCAGTGTCCAATCATCATACTCAGAAACGACAAAAACAACTAAAGTGCGTATGCACACATGTGTGCGCGTGCGCGCGCGCACACACACACACACACTCACACACACCTCTGTCTATTTGCTCTAACATAATGTGGAGGAATTCACTCTGGGGTGGTCCATCTGGCCCTAGAGTAGAGCCAATCACATCCCAGGGTAGGCCCTCTGCATTCTGCAAAATGGGGCCCCCACAGCCAGGAACCCGCCGAGCCCATCCAGCCAACTTCCTCCAGTTGACACAATGTATCACCTACCACACAGATACTCTACTCTCAGTTTCTTTCGTTTCTGGTTTGAAGTAAAATGATTGCAATTTTAACTTTTTGGGCTCCTTACTGGTGCAACTGATGGACCAATGCTGGTGATGTAGGGTGGGGGAGGAGGTCAGGCTGAGAACTGTGATTGGTCAGAAACTCTTGCTTTGTTCTTCCCTGTTCAGTTGCCACTGATGAAATCCCTGCCAACTTCCTGACCTTAACAATGATTGTCCTTCCCTTGACCAAGAGATGGAAGGAAGAGATGAGGGAAGGGAATGTGAAAGTACTCAGATGTGTTATGTACATGCACTAGCTCCTCAGGAGGAGAGTAACCTGTATGTGCTGCAGACATCAACTAATATTTAAAAAACAAAAATACAAAAATCTGGCTCCAGCTATATTTTTATAGAAGAAGGTTTATTATTTTATTTTATTTTGGCGGGACCGGGGTTCAAAGTCACAACCTTGCACTTGCCAGGCAGGCACTTGTGCCACGGAGCTATCTCCCCAGCCCTCCAGGTGTGTTTTTGTCATTTGTAAAACCAAACAGTCCCAACAGTCACCATACCACGGATGTAATACCCTGGCTGGTGAAAGCTGAGTAGCGCAACTTGTATCTTATCCCCCTTGCTATTTTTACACAGATTCAGGTAACAGGGAGCCTGTATCTAGGAGCTTCTCTCTCTCCAGGGGCCACACTGGGTATGTAATTATCATAATAGTAGTGTGATGATTAATTTTATAGATCAAATTGGCTAGCCCTGTATTTAGTAAAATACCTAGTTTAATGTCAAGGTATTTTAAAGAAATGATTGACATTTAAATCAGTAGACATGAATAAGGTAGACTGACTTCCATAATACGACAGACCTCATGCAAACACTTGGAGGCCTTAAGACAAACAAAGCAACAACCAAACCTGACAACTCACCCCCACCCTCCAAAGAGAGAACTGTGTTTAACTTCAGCTGCAACATCAACTCCTCCTAGGTCTCCTTCAGCTAATTGGCTTGTCCTGCAGCTTTTGGACTTGCCAACCTGTACAGTTGTGCAGAGCAATTTCCTCTCTCTCTCTCTCTCTCTGTGTTCTGGTTGGCTGGCTGGCTCTACACCAGGGTGGCATGGCAGAAAAGAAACAACCCATGGTAAGCAGGAGGGCAGCAACAGTAGCCCTCATTCTGTCTGTTGTACTCACACCCAGAGAGGGCCTTTGCATTACCCACTTTCAGAACTATGGTAAACCAATCAACGCACTAACGTAGTCATCACGAACCTGCGATTCCAACATCATACACTTTACTCCAACACCTCACCCTTTAGGTCCAGCTATGTCTGAAAAGCCCCACGTATGACCACGTGAGGCTTGGAGGAAGTATCTAGATATAAACCACCACACACACACACACACACACACACACACACACACACACACGTACGCACATGCTTTAGGCATGCACATCCTGTTGGCTTTCTTTTCTCTAGCTAATACAAATGGAGGTGATTGTGTGCTTCTGATCACCATGAGTTCTCAGTATGTGTCCTCAGAGGCAACTGGTTTTGCCTAATGCTGACTCCTACAGGACTCACTACAATGAGCTTGCTGCAAAAGGGGGAGGCGGACTCCAGCCAAGAACGCCTGCTTTCACTCACCAGCTCCACTACTTACTTGCTGCATGACTTGGGAAGTTCGTATTTTCTTTGTGGCTTGGTTTCCTTATTTGTGAAGTGGGGCGGCAGATGTTCGGTGGTACCCCTTAAGATTATGTCAGAATTAAGTGAGGTAATAGATGCAAAACAGTATCAGCTCCTTAATAAAGATAGGCTATGATGACAGGCCCACCTAGACTTATATCTGAAGCTTAAGGCACATGTACCTTTGGCTACCATGTCACCATTTGGGTCTGAGTACCTCCTTATAGTCAAACAGAGCCATAACTCTTTAAAATACACTAAGAGAGATAGGTAAAAGTCATTAGCAACCCCATGTAGGAACAAGTCAAAATTTTTCACCAAATGAATTAGATAAAAACTTTGTTTGCAGGGCTTTTTGGATTTGGGAATTTGGGATAAAGTATCCAGACCTGTATGGAATAAGAATGCTTTCAAGATACTTTAGAGCGAGTTATCCTCACAGTGAGCTAATTGAATATTTGCCACTTGAATATTAGAGAATGTCTATTATGAAACATTTGAAGGTATAATTTAATAAAGAGCTATTTTTAGGCTCAATTAGACAATGATATCTATGACTCCTGAAGGCATTCCATGGTTTTCAAGATGAAAATCATGTCAGGACAGACACGATTCTTGCTGTGCTGTTTGTCGCAGCAGAGCCTTTGCCCTCCATCAACAAATCTTACTTTTTTTTTTTTTCCCACAAAGCTGCTAGATTGAGGGACCCAGACTGGCAGTGTGCGGAAAGGAACCCAGGGCCCAGAGACTTGCTGAAGCGGAGGATATTGTAATCATGGCCTCGTAGCCACTCAGCATGCATATTTTTTGAGCATGTACTTTCCCAAATGTTACCAACTCTGTATAACATTTTATTGTTTATACTGTAGCTCACATGCATTGTTTCTTTTTATAGAGTCATGAAGAAGGTATATGTTGTATTTCCAAAAACCAGAAATTACGCAGAGGTGAAGTGTTACTATTCCTTCAGACACAGGAATAGCTGATCTAAGGCAAAAAAAAAAGTTCCCAAAGGCTTAAATCAACAGCTTCTAAGATTGCCAGGTTTACCAATAACCCGCTGCGATTATCGGACATTGGATTATGCATACAGCTACTTTCTTTTAGTTCAATGAGAAGAAATTTGGTTGTACTAATAATGATTTGAAAAATTATAACACCTACATCCTGGGCTCTGTATAAGTAGTAGGAGGATGACAATATGCACTGTATCAAACATCAAAATGTATTGCTAATGTGTTTTGAAACTATCATATTGTTATACATTGTTACTTCTTATTAAAAATAATAATAATAAAAGTTCCCTTCTTTTACCTATGCCACAAGTAATAGAGGTTTGCATTCTATGAAACTAGGGATGAATGTGTATTTTAAAGCCCATAAATAGTAAACTGTTCACCAGATCGGTGCCAGCCATCAAATAGGATCTGAGTAGCAGTGGTGAAAGTTCTGCTTGTAGAGCTTGTTCAAGCACAAGGTGGTTGATGATATATTCCGCAGGATAAAGGGTTGCATGCACTTCAATAATGGACCGTATCCTTCATGCCCCTACTACAGGACTAAAGGATTTATTTTCTTTCTCTTTTTAAAAAAGATTATTTATTTATTTATTTATTTATTTGGTATAGGGTCTTGCTGCAGCTCAGACTCAGAGTGGTCCTCCTGTCTCAGCCTCCCTAACACTGGGATTACAGGCTTGCTCCCCTGCAGCCGGTTTCTGTGGCTGGTATGACATGTGATACTGCAGACTAAACCCAGGTCTGTGCGCTTGCCAGGAAGGTGCTTAGACCACTGAGCTATCTCCCGGGCCGGGATTTATTCTCTTAATGGCTGGAAGGTGGTCGGCTGATGTCTCCAGGAGTTATTCTCACTGGAGGGAGAACATTCTTGGCCAAGGCTACCCTCCTTGACTGGTGCCTTTGGGGTCAAAATGCCTGATCTCTTTTCCTGGACTAGGAGCAACTCTGAAAGGCTATGCCTGCTGCAGAACTCTCCACAGAGCTACTGTGACAGGGCCACAGCCCAGTTTCTCCCTCTGCCCATCCCTGCTTCCTTCCATTTACTGTTGGATCCAGAACACTCTTCAGTAGAGTTCTTCCCACAAGCCATCTTCTCAGAATCCAATTCCTAGGGATCACAACGCACCAAAAACAAAGTCTCTGTGGGAGGGAAGGAAGTAGTGCTCAGTGATAGATTTTTTTGCAGCACAGTAAAGAGATAGGAAAGATTAAAGAAGCCTTTATTAACTCCAAAGACACAGAGAGCATTGAGGGAAGATGGATCAGGTAGGTATTCTGGCCTAAGACAAAGAAAGCTGAGGCTTTTATGTACTTTTGTCAGGGGTACAGCTTGTTTAGAAGTATGTGAAGAACTGATTGGGGTCTTTCCTGTGGCAAGGGAAAAAGTGAAAGGAAATTGCACCCTGGGCTGGTTTGGAGAAGATGCAAGGAGGTAGCCTCTGGGAAGATAAGCTGTTGTTTTGAGGGCTTCAGCCATATTAGATGACCACTGTAATAATTCAGCCATTCATACTAGGGCCAGAGCTATCACTCAGGTCCTCACCATGTGAGAAAAAAAATCATGTTTGAGATCTGTCTTTGCTCGTTAAAAACAGCACTAAAAAATGCTTCTTGAAGTTTACCACGGTTGAATAAGGCCCTCTGCCATTTGTTATATTCTTTTATTCTTTCATTTACTAACATTTGTCCTAGTATTTTTTTTAAGAATTTTTAATTTTATTTATTTATTTATTTTTTCTTGTTTCAGAACCTTTGTTTATTCACTCATTTTTATGGCTGGCTCAGCCCGCCCTGAGGGCAGGGCTGGTGCAGCATGTGGTGCCAGGGATCGAACCACGGTCCCTGCGGCTGCCCAAGCTGTCCCAAGCAGGTGCTTTAGACCACTGAGCCATCCCACCGGGCCCTGTCCTAGTTTTGATTTGTCTCAAAATGTGAGCAGAGAAGCTTGTGTAAACTGATTTTGTAATTGAAATTTGTTGCAGACTAGAAAATCACATGAAGAACTTGAAGGACAATGTATTTGTAGGAATAAGACATGTAGAACATTACACCAGACTGAAAGACTTTTGGTAATGATGCATGGGCTTAAGCAAATGTGAAAGGGGAATCATTTAATCATGCAAATTAAACACAGGAGAATTCTATGATAATGACCCCAGGCCCCAGCATCCTGGAGAAGAAAATGGTAGGCATTGGAAATGAGGTCACCTTGCTGTATGTGGCACTGGACCTACTGGATCACCTGGGTTTGTTAACCTGGTTTGAGCACAGGATAGTACTTTTGCTCCTTCAAGGGTAAAAACATAGCCCACTCTATAACATACTGTAAAACAGTACTGAATAAGAGCTATTTTAGAGACAGAACTTTTTAGCAAACAAGTGAACATCTCAATTTGAACTGGATTTCCAGGTTGAAATTGTTGCATTTGGTTGAATAAAGAAGAGGAGGAAAGGATATTGCTGTTAAGTTTTTCCTAATATTCCCTGACAGGAAACTGTGTTGGGATAATAACAAAATGATTTCACTTTGAAAAAAGCACAGAGAAGAGAATCTGGGGCTCTTCGATTGGCTAATAAGGAACATAAAGGGCTTCGTGCTTATTGAATGGCAGATTGAAATCCGGTGTGTATTCATGCAGATCTTATGGGGGTGGTATTAGATAGGACCACAAATTAGTGTTGGCATTAATGAGATGGAAGCTATAAAGTACAGAAAGTTCCAATAACCATGATCTCTGATAAGGCCCTATTGAAAGCACCCAGACCATTCAGACAAGTTCTGTGTGGAAGCAGTGCAATAAACAAAAAAGAGATGTTGGAAATGGGGAGAAGAAGGGGTGGGTTATAGAACTGGTCGAGTTAGCATTATAAGGCTTGGCTGAAACATTAACGCACAGCTGAGTGGCAAACGTAGACCTGCAGAGAATAATGATTTTTAGGGACAGACATTATTTATATGCTACCCAAATGGTCACAAAGAAAGATTATACCACTGCATTATAGGGAAGTTCATCCAGATCAGGAATTGCTCTGTGGCAATGCCACTGCTGCTACTAATACTAACATGCTTTATTCATGATGTGCACTGTGGTTGATAGTTTATGACATTCTTTCACCAAAGTTATCCTTTTGGTAGTCACAATACTTTCACATGAGTAGCTGCATATTTATGCACCTAGTTAGCCTTTGAATACCATGACTGCAGGAAATGAGGTCTTATTTCTTTTACGGAGCACCTTCTTTTCCTATCGATTGTTCAAGAATTCGCCTAACTCCTTCATTTTGAAGAACACTGTCAACTGGAAAAAGCCCTTTTAACAGCATTTCTGGGTTTGCCTGGTATATCAAACAAACATTGTTATGGAAATGTTATATCATATAATTATATTGAGTTCATAAGTGAATACATTAAGATGGGCGGTGGCATTGGATCTCTTGGATGACCTTAGTCAGCAAATTTGTCTTCAGTCACTGTTGCTGTATCCTCCTGTCCAAGTCAGTCAATATGGTCTTTTTTGAGGATGTGCATACACATTTGTTGGACCCCTTGGATTCTTGGAGTTTCATTAGTAAGTTCTCATGAATTGCCCTTCAGTTTATTTCAGGCGGACCAAGTGACACCTCTCCTGTAGGTGCTACTCGTGGTTATCCTTTCCTCAACCTCCATTCTCTCATTTCCTATCTTTTGGGGAAACTGTAGGTCATGAAATAGCTACCTCTTTTTTAATATGCACACACCAAGTAGCCTAAACATTCTGCTGTGTTGCTATAGGACATGTGGTCAGGTGGGAGAAGTTATTCATTTCCTTGATGCCCACTATTCATTTTCTTTTCCACATCTTTATTTTTTATATGAACTTAGGTACTCTTTGGGTCCTTCCAGGTCTTCTCTCAGTGGGTCATATGTTAATCTTGTCGTTTTCTGCTCTGTTATAGTTTGATTTATTTGTGTGCAGATATACAGAGCCTGACATATAGGTTATGCTTAGTAAATGTCAAATAAACAGAACTACCCTGCAAAGAGAGAGACCCTTAGAAATCAATTTGGCCAGGCCCAGCAGGATGGCTCAGTGGTCTAAAGCGCCTGCTTAGGAAAGCTTAGGCGGCTGCAGGGACCGCGGTTTGATCCCTGGCACCACATGCTGCATCAGCCCTGCCTTCAGGGCAGGCTGAGCTGGCCATAAATATAAATAAACAAACAAAAAACGTCTGAAACAAGAAAAAAAATAAAAAATGCTTAAAAAAAAAAAAAGAAATCAATTTGGCCTCTTTACTCCATTCCTGCTGTTTGTACTAAGAAAAAAAAAAAATTAGCAGTGAATTAAGTTTTCTTAATGGGTACAGCTCACTAAGACTGCAGTCCTGAGCTGTAGCTCTTACATGTTTTCTGAATGACAAAGACAGGGCAGATGATCCCATGTGCACAATATTGATCTTGGGCTGGTGAGATAGCTCAGCAGGCAAAGCAACTGCTTTGGCAAGTGCAGGGACTAGAGTTTGATCCCCAGTCCTGCATGACGCACTGCCCCTGCCTCCCCGGGGTGCGCTGAGCCAGTGACAGAGTCTGGGTTTGGTAGCACATGCCTGTAATCCCAGTACTGCAGAGGCTGAAAATAAGAGATTCACTATAAATCCAAGCTGTGTAATGAGACCCTATACCAAATACATAAAAAAACAAAACATAATATTGATCTTGTAGCAAAATATTTCTGCCAGGTATGATATATAGATGACCTTTTACACTGTTTGATGACTTTTGTCTTTCTATGCTGAGATTTTAAAGGATAGCAAGGAAGAGGCCAAAATACTTCCTGAAATGGCTAGTATGGAATCATAGTATAAATAAATAAAGGACAGTGCAGATTTATAAGTTATGAGACCTGTCATATTCTGAAGTTTAAATCTTCATAAATGATATTTGGACAAGGATCAGATTCTGTTGGAACATCATAGCCAGTACTTTTATGTAAAGCCGACTCTAAGGGTTTGTCTAAAATCTACCATCCTAGAGCCTTCTAAGCCTTCCACTGAGGGTCCATGTTCAGCAATTCTTTAACCAATGTCTCCCAGCCTTTTTTTTTTTTTTTTAATAATATATTTATTTAGTATAGGATCTACAGCTCACTACATGGAACTTGTAGTGATCCTCTTGTTTTCAGCTCTCTAGTGCTGGGATTACAGGCATGCACCACCAAGCCCAGACTGCAGCTGGCTCAGTGTACCCTGGGGATGGGGGTGGTGCGGCATGCTGGACTGGGGATCGAGCCCCGGCCCTTCCTCTCTGCCTAAGCAGGCACTTTAGTCTGCTGAGCTATCTGACCGGCCCTGTATCTGATAGCCTCTTAAACACCAAGGCAGATACTGAAAATGATATTCAGGTAGAGCCTCAACCTCCCAAGAGGTGGGATGATAGGTATGTATCGTCACACTGGCCTCCTTCAAATTCTTTGTAGTTACGTGTGGTCCAGAAGCTGTGATTAAAAATTCAATATTAATATAAGAAACGTAGAGTTCTGGCAGCGAGGCATGGCCAGCTTCTCCAGGGTCCTCCAGGCCCTCCCGCAGATGGCGGTGGGTGACCTGGGGGGCCCGAGAGTGGGCTGTGCCTCTGCCCTGCAGGCTCTTGGGTCCTCGCTGTGACAGCCTACTGGCTGGGCCCGGGGTTTCAAGCAATGGGAACTGATCCTCCACTCTACCTTGATGACCTAGTGATGGCGGCAGCCTTGGAGCTGCAACGCCTTGATCTGCCTCAACCCTGCTAGCCTAGGAAAAGCACCTCACCAGCCATCCAGGATGTAGCGCCTTACAGTGGATACAGCATGGCGCAGTGTGAGGAACCGTGGCCTCCAGACGGCTGCAAAAGGCCTTCAGATTAAGGGCCTGAGAAGGCAGGTCTGAGAGCTCGACCACCTAGAGCCACAGAATGGCGCCAATCTTGGCCCTGGGTCACTGCTATGACACAGTTGGAAGAGACTCCACCTCCTGGCCACAAGGTGACTAAAGGATCACGGGAGGCGGAGGATGGGTATAAGGGCTGGCGGGCCTCCAGCTGTTGCCAAAGAGAGAGGCGTGAAGTAACATTCCACGCTGGCCTAATTGGAAATGCCCATCGCCCCATCGGAAGATTTACTGGCCTTCTTAGGAGGCCTGTGCATATAATATAAAAAAAGCTGTTCTCAACATTGCCCCCAACCTTTTAAAAGAACTTCTGCATGTGAACAGTATAGTTGTAAAGAGGTGGACGACATACGATAAAGTAATTAGAATAACTACCTGTCTTGGAAACGTCCATTTGTTTTAAAAAATGACAGAAAAGAAACATCTTCTGGAAGTGACTTTTTTTGAAATGGAGTTCGTTAGATCATCTGAAGAAGGGATACCAGGTATGGTAACTTGTCCACGTTTGTTTTGTGGGTTAGAGGACAGACACAGAGCAGAAAACAAAAGAAGGTCCAGTGCCAGACTGGATACATGCAGAAGTTGTTCGCACTGTAACCATTGTTTCGTGTGCGCATTTTAGTCTTCATTACAGTGCGAACTATTTACTGAAATATCTGGTTGTTGGAGATCTTCTAAGGTGCCTGATAACATGTTAAGAAGTAGAAGTAGTGAAATACTGCATTTGTAAATTTCTTCTTGAGAAGTGAGGTGTTGCAGGGGAGGGTAGGCAAATGCCCTCTTGAGTGGTACACATTGTTCGTGCGCTGGTCCTTGGAAGAAAAGGAAATGAAGAGTGCTGTGCTAGAGCGCTTACAGCAAGGCAAGTTATCCCTGTTCCCTAGGTCTGCAGGCTCTATTTACTTTGCTGTGTAGAGAGGTGCATGTAAAGGCCACATGGGACCTTTCACAATATCTAGTCTTCCTAAATGTTAAACAGCTTGACAGTTTTGATTCAAGTAGTTGGTAAATGGGGGATCTGGCAGGATGGTTCAGTGGTCTAAAGTGCCTGCTTAGGAAAGCTTAGGCAGCTGCAGGGACCGCGGTTCAATCCCTGGCACCACATGCTGCACCAGCCCTGTCCTCAGGGCAGGCTGAGCCGGCCATCAAAAATAAATAAATAAACAAGTAGTTGGTAAACTGACATGTTTATAATAAAATTCCAAGGAGATGGTCTTAGGAAGGTGTGAGCATTTTAGCCCACTGGCTTAGTGGAGAAAGGGAGGGTCCTAGATTTATATTTTCAAGATGCTTTCAACTGTTGTTACGTGTGTAAAGTTTAACCAACACTGTTGTGTGTATAACGGACAAATTGAGTCCTTACTTGAAACATCTAGACTTACCTAGATGTTTATTTATTTATTTATTTATTTTTGTCTTTTTGAGACAGGGTCTCGCTATGCAGTTCAGGCTGGCCTTGAGCTCCCTTTTGTAGCCCAGGCTGGTCTCGAACTCGCATTGATCCTCCTGCCTCAGCCTCCCGAGTGCTGGGATTACAGGAGTGCGCCACCACGCCTGGCAAACAGAACTTTTATTTGTTTACTTATTTTTATGGCCGGCTTAGCCTGCCCTAAGGGCAGAGCTGGCACAGCATGTGGTGCCAGGGATCGAACCGCAGTCCCTGCAGCTGCCTAAGCTTTCCTAAGCAGGTGCTTTAGACCACTGAGCCATCCTGCTGGGCTTACCTAGATGTTTAGACATGCCCAATGTATGTTAAAGGTAGAGGTAGTAAAATGTCATTTTGTAAAAGTATTTTTTGCCAAAGTTCATAGGAAATACTGTCTTTTGGGAATGGAATGGTTAAACCATCTCTTGACCAATATGGTACTCTCTGTATTTCAGTGATTTGGAGGTGGGAGGGAAGCAGTTGCAAGAGGCATTACATTAGTGTGTTTATACGTGGATATTTTCAGACATCTTTTTTAGCATTTTGTGGATTTTGCTTTGCTGTGTACATCGTGTATATAACAGACAAAGCCAAATTTTGCAACACCTAGTCCCTGAATATAGGAGTTTGCCAGTGTATTACCAAGTAGCAAAGTTAGCATATTTTGTTCATTTTGTGTTGAAATGCACAGAAGAGTTTATCCTCTATAAATGAGCTTTGGATTCAGCCATCTCTGATATTATGTGTGCCTGTACTTGTCCACTGGGTTGACACAGAAAGAAGGAAATGGGGCCAAATGTACATGCTTAGAAGATACCTCAGATTACAACCATTTCTCCATGTATGTGCAATTTTATCAGTGCTGTATGACAGCGGACAAGTTCTTATACGAAAAGTCTAGTTCTAGACATGTAGGAAGCGCTTGATATAGTTAAAAGTAGAAGTAATAGAATAACACTTTGTAAATAGGTTTTATAAACTGATAGAAAATACTGTGCCTACGAATAGAATGTTTAAACCACCTCTCAATAGTACTTGCTCACTGCTTGAGGGAGGTGGGCAGGAGAAATGCGGGAAGGTGTTAAATTAAGTGTGTGGTAGAAAATTTCAGCTTATCCGTTGCTCTTGTGTTACATGAATTTCATTTAACTTTACTGTGTACATAGCTATATATACTGGACATGAGTCCTAATTTTGTAATATCTAGTCTCTAGATATTAAAGAGGTTGCCAATGTATGACAAGAGTAGAATTAGTAAACTGATGTATTTTGTATACTTTGTGTTCAAATTCATAGAAAGGCTGTCTTCTGAAAAGGATTTTGGAAATGTAATTGTAAAATAGCACTTGAGTGACACATGTACCCATGTCACATGTGACAAGAAGAAACTGGAAGAAATGAAGGATGCTAGGCCAGAATGCTCCTACTTAGAAGACACTTTCAGGGGGCTGGGGAGATAGCTCCGAGGCACAAGTGCCTGCTGGGCAAGTGCAAGGTCGTGAGTTCAAACCCTGGTCCCACAAAAAAGAAAAAAAAAAAAAGACACTTTCAGGTATAACCCTTGATACATGTGTGCAGATTATGCAACACTACTGTTTATATAGTGGAGAAGCTGAGTCCATACTTGAAACATCTAGTCTCTCTAGATTTTTTTTTTTGTGTGTGTGTGTGGGACCAGGATTTGAGCTTATGACCTTGTACTTGTGAGGCAGGCACTTGTGCCACGGAGCTATCTCCCCAGCCCTTTTCTAGATGTGTAGAAGTGCACAAAGTATGTTAAAAGTAGAGGTAGTAAGCAATACATATTTTTTAGATGATTACTTTGTTAAAATTAGTGGAATACTGTCTTTTGGAGAGGGAATGATCAAGTCGCTGATCTGAGTAATGGACACATTTGTGCTAGGTCAGAGAGAGAGAGGGGGAAAAGAGTAGAAAGGGCTCTAAGTCGGTGTGGCTTGGGTGAAGTGAGACTGACCGGTGTCCCTCAGGTCTGGTTTACTTTCCTGTGTACATAGTTTTATGTAAAGGACAAAGGAGTCCTAATTTACATCTAGTCTTTCTAGATGTTAAAGAGGCTGCCAGTGTATGACAGAAGTAGAATTAGTAAATATTGGGTATACTTCGTTTTAAAATTCATTAGAAAAAATGTTCTTAAAACCACTTAGGAAGCGCAGTCCTGAGTTCAATCCTTGGTATGGTAGGGAAAAAAAACCCAAAAAACCCAACACTTAGAAAATGAAATTGTTAGAAGTCCCCTCTAACTATTCACATATGCATATGTCTATCCCTGGGTTAAAAAAAAAAAAGTGGAAAGAGGAAAGGGCTCTAGATCAGAGTGTTCCTGTTTAGAACACCTTAAAATTATAGCCTTTAAATATATGTGTGCAGCGTACTCAAAGTCATTATACATGTTGGACATTTGGTATTGGAAATATCTAGTCTTTCTAGATGGTTAATGTTACACATGTAGATGTCAAGGGCTAACAGTATCACTTTAAGTGCATTTTTGTTACTGTACAGGAAGGTTGCATTTTGGGAATGGGATTGTCCAGTGACGTCTTGGAGTGTATGCTGGCTATTCATGGGATGTAGGAGGGCAAGGATGCAGAGAGGGAAGTTAAGTGAGTCCAGATTATCTTGCTATTCTTTCAGTATGTACATTTTAGTTACTACTGCTGGGTATTAAAGGATAAAGTCTTTCTATCTAAATTATGTTTGAAGTAGCAAAATAATCTCTATATAAATGTCTTCTTAGCTGGGCGTGGTAACTCATGCCTGCAATCCCAGCACTGCTGAGGCTGAGGCAGAGGCAGAGGCAGTAGACTCACTGGGAAGGCTGAGACAGGAAGATCACTGCAAATCTGAGCTGTGTAGCAAGACGCTGTACCAAATGAATAAATAAAAGATGAGAGAGAGAGAGACAGAGAGAGAGAGAGAGAGACAGAGACAGAGAGAGCAAGAGAGAGAGCAAGAGAGCGAGAGTGAGAGCGAGCGAGCGAGCGAGCGAGAGAGAGAGAGAGAGAGAGAGAGAGAGAGAGAGAGAGAGAGAGAGAGAGAAAAAACTAAGTTTGAGACTAGCCTGGGCTACCAAGTAAGTTCAAGATCAGAGTGAACTGCCCAGTGAACCCTGTCTCAAGAAGACAAATAATAAATGTCTTATTAGTTTTTAAGAAGAATTGTCTTCTGGAAGTAACCTTTGTTAAAGCCACCTCTTGGAGCTAGATGACCTAAATGTAGTCACTGAACAGGGAGAAGGGTGGTGAGGGTTGTAAGGGCTGTTTGCTAGTTTTATTTATTTATTTATATTATGGCTGGCTCAGCCTGCCCTGGGGGCAGGGTTGGTGCAGCCTGTGGTGCTGCGGATTGAACCTTGGTCCCTGCTGCTGCCTAAGCATTCCTAAGCAGGCACCTTAGACCACTGAAACATCCCGCCAGCCCCAAGGGCTGTTTGCTAGTATCTCCATATGTGCAGCATAATTTTAGATTATAACCATAGTCCTATATATACTGTTTTACTTTTTATTTTTGGTACTGGGAATTGAACTCAACCTCATGCTTGCCTGCAGGCACTATACCACTGAGCTATGTCCCCTATCTTGTATGTTCATTTTTAGTAAAGGAGTTGGGCTTATGGTGCACAAAGTTCATACTCTTGCATAGCATCTAAGCTTTATAGTTGTCCTAAGGTGACAATATATGATAAAAACCAGAGGTGGGAAGTTAGACAACATGTAAGTATCTTTTTTTTATAGTTAGTAGGAAAGGTGCATCTTGGGCTTGGAATTGTTCTAGTGCCTCTGGGCAGCGTGTCGGGACTTGTCATGAGGCTGACAGCAGAGGGGGAGAAATGAGCAAGCAAGGAGAGGTGTGCACAAAGGGATCAGATTTACAGTTTGGTGATAGGAATCAATATCTTCTAGAAATACGTGACTAATTCAGGGGGAACCTGCCTTGCCAAGGCCTTACTTGTAGAGATCAGGTAACTCAGAGGCAGGGTTTGGTGTACTCTGTAGCTTTATGTCTTGTTTTAAATGGAGCACTATGAAAACAGCATTGTAACTTTGCCAATACTTATATCTAGAGGCCTGTTGCCATTTTTATCCAGAAAAATTTTTGTTCCCAAGAAAGGCAGGGTTATAGACTTTTTCTAACAGATTGAGTTGGTGCAGTGTGTTCTTGGTTATTAAAAAGACTCATAGCTTTGGGATTTTAAGTTGATGAATATTCATGATGTGTGGAAAAGCATGACACGCAGTGTACAAATTCAGTCACAAAATGGCATGTCGCGTATGTACACAGGAACCTAGGACACATCCAGCTAAACTGTTTATGACTGTGAATGACTTTGTTCTCTGCTTCTTGTGTTTTTGTTTCCTGTAATACATACTGACTTTAAAAAATAAAGATTATTTGAAAACTCCTAATATATATATATATTATATGTAATATATATATATACATATATATATGTAATATATATGTGTAATATATATATATATATAATATATATATGTATATATATATATATATATATATATATTAAAAGCTCATTGCTTTTCCAGAAAAATAGATATTCATAGTTAAAAGAATTAATACCAAGCTTGGCATAGTGATACATATCTCAGCCTTAGTGGTCTGAGAGGCAAAGGCAGGAAGGTGGTAAGTTTGAGCCCAGCCTGAGCAACTTGGCAGGGGCTGGAGATTTGGCTCAGTGGTAGAATGCTTGCCTAACAAGTTGGAAGCTCTGGGTTCAGTCCTTGGCACCAAAAACAAAAAATAAACCTTCCCTAAAAAACAATTCAACCATAAAAATACAGTAAAATTTTTTTTAAAAGACCAAAAACAAACAAGGCAACTGAGAAACTTGGCAATATAATGAGACCCTGTCTCAAAAAAAGTGGGGTGCTTGGGACATCAGGGATGCAGCTCCATGCAGCATCCCTGGGGCCAGCCTCAAGCATTGAAAAATATTAAAGCAAATTTTACAATCTTTCAAAAATTTGTAATGCTTGAAATAGTGAGTAAAGTCTTTCACAGTTCTTTTTGTATTCATTGACAAATGTAATATATGCACAAAATTTACTGAGATGTAAATGAGAAATGATTTCTAATTCAATTGAACTTTATCATGTGAAGTATTTTTAAATATGCAGAAGCTTCATTTTGAGGGTGATTGTTAGAATGGTCCTCTAGCTATATGGATGCTTTCTTTTCAAAAAAAAATTTTAAAGAGAGTACAAAATAATATTAACATGAAAAAATTACAAATGATACAGAATTTCAATAAATAAAAGAATATGAATTTGGCAGTATTTGTTGTATTGTACAGTGTTCTCTTCAGTTTAGTTGTTCAGATTACCAGAGATGTACATGCAACATTGGAAGAAGAAAGAAAAGAAGAAATTAAAAAAAGAAAAGAAAAAAAATTGAAAAAAAGAGCATTAACTATTCCTTTACACAGATTGGCATAAATCCACAATATAATAATCAAAGCCATCCTGCTTACATACCTGGATATATCTCTCTCCCTCACTCCTTCTCCTGTGCTTTTCCTTAACTCAGTAATTCCTTCCTTTTGAACAGGATCATTTCCTTTTCACAGTATCTGTTGTGCCCTTCCAAATTTATTTACCCTTTTAGGTTCTTACGCTGAGGGGACAATATGATGTTTGAACATGTGGGCTTGATTTATCTCACATAAAAGTATGATGCCTAGTTGCACTATGTGGATGCTTTCTCACAGGGTGTAGCAACCCCGGATGTGTGGATTCCTTGTGCACCGGTTGTCACTTGAGCCCATTGCATCCTCGGTTGCAGTTTCTATTCCTTGCCAAGTCAGTTGAGACAGAAGAATCACACAAATTCACCATAGCATTCTTTACACCCACAAGTAGGCAGCAAGGGGGTGGTAGAGGCTTGGTGTCCATTGTTAGTGAGGCTCATGAAGCTTAGGAGCACTGCACAAGGGAGATGGCATCTTATCTGTCTTGTACAACACAGCTGAAAGAGATCAAAAGCAATCTACTCTATTTTTTCTTATATCTTCGTTTTGGTGTTGGGAATTGAACCCAGGGCCTTCACAATGAGCAACACCCCCAGGAACTTTCCCCTCCCCTAACTTTCATTTTGGTTTTTTGAGATAGCATTCAGCTAAGGCACCAAATTGCCTAGATTAGGGTTGCTGCAGTTCTTTTGCCTCAGCCCCCAGGATTGCTGGGATCACAGCACCGCCATGCTCCACTCACACTGGGTTTTATACCTGCAGACAGCAGGACTTGCTGAGCTAAAACAGTGTAGGACATCCTGTTATAGAAGGGACAGAAATAGATCCCGAATAGTTCCAGACGTCTCCTCCTTATCTCAACGTGTTATGTAAGTGTCCATTCTTTAGTTATATTGAGAAGTACAGCTGACAAAGGGTGCAGAAAGCTAGGCTGCCAGGCCCATCAGGATACTTTTCTTGCAACCAGAAGGAAGTATTTGAATAAATGTGAAGAAAGGCTCTGAACATCACCAGAACTACATCTACAAGCGATCTTGTCCATTTTCCGTCCACTTCCACCCATTGCCACCTGCAGCAGAACCACTGTGCTGTTTGGGTATCTGAAATTTTAACTACTTCACCAATAGTGCTTTGGCCCCAGCCCTCAGAGTGGCAGCAGTGCGCTCCCACACTGGCTACTAAGATAGCTGTCTCAGGTGGTAGAGCCTCTCCTTGGCTGTGATCAGTATATTCAGCCTGAGCAAGTAAGTGCTTTTCCCCTTATGGACTATGAAGGGCATTGTCTGAGTTATTCTCTTGTTTCTAGGATGAATACTTGACACTCAATATGAGGGAAGGAAAGGTTTATTTAGCTTGCAGTTACTAAAAGTTTCAGTCCATACTTGACTGGCTCCAAGGCAGAGTAGCACACGGCAGAGGGCAACCTTTCATGGCGGTGGCAAAGAGCAGAGAGTAAAATGGAGAAGTAGTGGCACCGAGGGCTACAGAGAGGAAGTCTGTTTCTCTGTGTCTCTTATATTGTATTCAGGCTATCTGCCCCAGGCTGGGGGTAGAACGCGCACCCATAATCCCAGTGGACCATGAATTAATCTCAAACTCTAGAAGTCCACTCCGTAACTAGTCCTCTGGGGGACAAGTAGACACAAGACATAATAAGCATGCTTAGAGCCCACTGTCCTTGGATAGTGTTATGTGGAATCCATGCTATGACTGCCTGGGTCAGAGCTGGCTGGCATGGAGTCTGTTACTGTCCTGTCTCCTATCCAAAGGTTGAGGGAGCCAACAGCTCCAGGCAGAACTTCGAACTCCTCAGAGTCCAACACAGAGATTGGGAAGCCCAACTTTCAGCTGCTGCTCCCATGATCTTGATTTTAGCCCTTAATTAATTAATTAATTAATTTATTTATTTATTTTGCAGGACTGGGGTTCAAACTCATGACCTTGCACTTGCCAGGCAGGCACTTGTGCCTCAGAGCTATCTTCCCAACCCCTAGCCCTTTCTTTAGATTAGGTTCATCTATGACAATTGTGTCTGATTATTTAGCCCTTTCTGCAACATACTGTTCAGACCTGAACACCCCAGATATAGCAAAGCAGACCCTCACTTCTGGTAGACACATAGTACTTCTTGAGCAAAACATGGACATCTATGTGACAGTAATGCTGCTGACTTGTGTAATAGTTGCTGAACTTTATAGACTATAAGTGGATAAACTTTATTTAGAAATGACACAAATCCCAGCACTCGGGAGGCTGAGGCAGGAGGATCAGTACGAGTTTGAGACCAGCCTGGGCTACAAAAGTGAGCTCAAGGCCAGCCTCAACTGCATAGTGAGACCCTGTCTCAAAAAAAGACAAAACAATAAATAAAAATGACACAAATGACTATGCCAGTGATTGATAAGTGATCCAAAGGCAAGAGTCATGGCTTAATGCAGGGAGACCAGATGCCACTGAAGTCAGAAAGCTCTGCCTCTTAGGTGGCGGCATCTGTCTTCTTATCCTGGCTTAGTGCGGCATTAAAGCTAGGTAAGTTAGAAGTTGGATTACTCTTGGCAGACAACTTTCTGCTAAGTAATTTGGACTTCTTTTCTAGTCAGTAGGAGCCTTCATAAACATTTGAGAAGATAAAAAGTTTGATCCAATTGTACATTTTTCTTTTAATTTGGGTTCTCTCTCTTTCTTTCTGCTTTATCACTTTATAATTTCTTTTTTTAAAAAAAACATTCATCTTGACATGTATGTAGTGAAAAGTACACTAATCATAAATGAATTACTACAAAGTAAATCTACTAATCTCAATGGAATTATTACAAAGTAAACTCATCTATGAACACACAAGTCAAGAAATAATATAAAACAATCTAGAAGACTTCCAACTCTCCTTTCCCATCCCTAGCAGAGGTGCTATAATTTGGAGGTTGAATGTCTCCTAAAGGCTGATGTAGGAAAAGCTTGGCCCACAGCCCAGGGCATAATTGAGGAGACAATGGAACCTTTACTACAGGATCGTCCTTGTTGAGGGAAGTTAGGCCATTAGGGGTGTGCTCTCCAGGGTGATAACGGCATCTCCCCATCTTTCTCTTTCTGTTCCTGAGACCATGATGTAAACAGGCCTCCCGTACCACATGTGCCCCAGCAGGGCCAGTGACCATGGAGGGAAACATGGTCCAAAATAAACCTTTCCTTCTTGAAAGTTTATTATCTTGGCTATGCTGTGACAGGGACACAAAGCTAATGAAAGAGAGAACCTCTCTGTGAGTGTTCAATGCTTCATTTTGCCTGTTTGGCATTTCATGTATGTGATTATGTGATATCTAGTTTCCTTTGTTTATGTATACTTAATGTAGACCTAGTTTTTTCATTATTCAGTAATATTTCATTGTATGACTATATTGCATTTCATCTATTATTTTACTGATATTTATTGATATTTATTTATTGATATATGGCCTTTTGGGTTGCTTCCAGTGCTTGGCTGTCATGAATAATACTGCTAAGAAAACCCATGTATGTGTCATTGGCCTGGAATTATTACCTTGAGAGATTTTCCTGGTTTGCTGCCATTAGGTACTGCTGTTCTCTAGAGGAGTGCCAGAGTGTTCTGCCTTTTGAACACAAAGGCAAATGGTAAATTCTTTTTGTGAAACCACTAACACTGATATTTCTTATACACTGTTTTATTATGTGAAACTCCCACATTTCAAATGGAAGTCTTATATGGTAGTGGGATGCAGAATCCTAGCCCAGGGAAGAGTGACTGACAGCAGAGACCTTTTCTGTAGTACTGAGGAGTGAGTGAGGCCCTTTGTATGCAGGCACATCTCCAGCCTCTTCTTATTGTATTTTAAAAGTTTGAAACTGAGTGTTGCTAAGTCTCTAAATCGCCAGGCCCCAGCTTGACCTGGCGATCTTCTTGCCTCAGCCTCTCTGATTGCTGTGATTACAGATATATGTCACCATATTGCTTGAGGGCATAGATTTTGGAGTGAGATGCAGTGCACAAATTAGAATCTTGGGTTTGCCTCTTTGTTCTTATTATGCTGGCAATTTACCTAATTTCTGCAAGCCCTGGTTCCTTATCTGTAAGTTATAATAAGTCTTTTTGTATGTATTTAGTACAGGATCTACACTGGCAGTGGTTCTCAACCTGTGGGTTGCGACCCCGGCGGGGGTCGAAAGACCAAAACATAGGGGTTGCCTAAAGCCATCGGAAAACACATAATGCATATCAGGTATTTACATTCCGAATCATAACTACAGCAAAATTACAGTTTTGAAGTAGCCACCAAAGTTATTTTTTGGTTTGGGGTCACTGCAACATGAGGAACTGTATTGCGGGGTCATGGCATTAGAAAGGCTGAGAACCACTGGTCTACAAGGTCTCGCTACACAGGTTGGACTTGTAGTGATCCTGCTGTTTTCAGTCTCCCCAGTGCTGAGAGTACAGGCTCGGACCAGCATGCCCAGTCTCAGGATGCTCTTGGGGTGGGACTCGCACAGATTCTGGAGATCGAACCCCAGCTCCTGCATCTGCCTAGGCAGTGCTTTAGTCTGCTGAGCTGTCTGGCCAGCCCTGAATGAGTCATTTTTACTTTCACAAACTTTTAAAAGATAAGAAGCACATAAAATACTAAATATGTACATACAATAGTAAGCACTCCATAAATAGTAGGAACGGTATTAGCTGTGGCACCACAACGTGTCACTTCTTAGCAATTTCCTTTTGGGGTCCAGGGATACAACTCAGTGAATTATGTGCCTGTCTGGCAATCACAAGTTAAAGGTCCTGAGTTTAATCCGGGTACAAAAAAAAGAAAAGAAAAGAAAAAAAAGGTAGTTTCCTTTCTAGTAAGCTTTTCAGTTCTAATTTTTTACAATTGGAACTCTACCTCTTGGGTGTTTTTGAAAGAAACCAGATTCCTACCTTCTATCCAAGTCTACGCCCAACCCCCCCTTTTTACTTTGTGAAAGTGCACATAAAGTAAAATTTACCACTTTAATAAATTTAAGGTGCACAGCCCTACAGTGTTAGCTGTGCCCATGCTATTGTGTAACATTGTCACCATCTATCTCCAAAGGTCTTCTCATCTTCTGAACAAATACTCTGCACCGCTGAACACTAACGCTCACTCCCTGCGCTCCCTACCTATGGTGACCCCCGCTCTACCTTTGTGTCTTTGGGTTTGATCCTAGATACCTCATAGAAATAGAAACATAAATTTGTTCTTTGGTGTCTGGCTGATTCCACTTAGCATAATATCCTCCAAGTTCATTCATGCTGTAGCATCTCTTTGCTCTTTAAACTGAAAAGTGTTCCACTGTGCTTATGTCTTTCCTTTCTCTTTTCATACATTGATGGATGCTTGGGTTGTTTCCGCTGTTTGGCTGCTGTGAATAAGGCTGCTATGTTAGGGCTACAAATACCTGTACTTGTCTTTGCCTTCAACTTTTTATTCTCAGAAGTAAGCTTGATGTGTTATTTGTCAATTGTACATTTATAATTTTTAGGCCACGCCACAGGGTCTTCACCATGGCTACGGCACTTGATGTTTCCACAAACGGTGCACAAGGACCCCAATTGTTCCACACCCTCAATGGCACCCGTCACTTCCTTTTCTTTTGGTGATAGCCATCTTAATGGGTATGAAGGGGTGTCTCACTGTAATCTTGATTTGAATTTCCATAACCAGCAGCAATACTGAGCATTTTTGTGTTCATTGATCCTTGGCTCTCTATGCACATTTTTATTGTTTAGGAAGTACAGCGTTTCCACACAGCTCTGGCTTTCCACAGATTCATGCAAAGCGGGTCAGTGAGAGTAAGTTTATTTGTATTTTCATGATGCTTCAATAGCCTCCTCGGGGGGATCATCTGAAGGTCATTCACTTCTGCAAGGCAGCTGACAGGAAAAACTAGACGTTGACCCTCATTACCTTCAGATTAAGAGATTTTTTAAGTCCACTTTAAAAGCATTGCCACTTTTTGTGACAAGAACACTTTAGTAAGAATTATTGAATAAATGATGGCTTTCTTACTAAAATAAATTAAATGAATATAACTTAAGCTTGCTGACCTTCCTACTCTTTTAAATTCTTTCTTCTCCTATCTTCATTCCAACCTCTGCTTCCCTAACATTCCTCCTAAGCTTTTCTCTTTGCCTCTCAGTGGAATGTCCGTGTGTGGACTTTGGCTTTGGTTGCCCTTTGTCTGCATACTCTTCTGCCCAAGCCTATCATTTCTACTTCTATATATGTGTGGACAGTTTCCAAAGCTATGTTCTACCCCAGAGGGGGCTTATTCATGTTTCCAGTTGTACATTTCTACTTGGAGTTCTTGCAACACCGTCAAATGTCTAAAATTAAATGAAAGCCTCAAAACATTTCCTCAAGTCTTCTCTAAAGTGATAAAAGGCACTATGTTTTAGTTACTCTTCTCTTGTTGCTGGGACAAATACCTGACACCCAGATTAGGAAAGGAAAGGTTTATTTAACTCACAGTTACTGGGCGTTTCATTGTTTAAGGCAGCCTGAGTTATATAGCAAGACCTCCTGAGAAACTGTGCCTCTGTGCCCAGAATGATCTGTTCCATACCTCCAAGAGAGACCACCAGGACTGTGGGGAGGGGAGGCGGGGGAGGTGCATGCTATCAGTTTAATAGTTCACATCTCTTTGACCCCGACCCTCAAGCCCCGCCCTAGTCCTCTGGTTCTGCCCCCTCAGCTGTGTGACTGATTGCCCAAGGTTTACATGAGGCTTTGGGGGGACAACTAGATACATACTATAACATTCTGCCCCCCGGAGCCCTAAAGTCTCTTGCACGTCCCTTTGTCCAAAAGGCATTTCAGTCCATCTCTAAGAGTTGCCAAAGTCCCAACAGTTTTAGCATTGCCGAAAAGTTCAAGTCTCCTCCAAGATCAAAAGCAAACTTTCAACTGTGAGCTCCTACACAGATAAAATAGTTAAAAATATCCAATGTTCAAAGGCACAACATAAACATTACTATTCCAAAAGTATATACAGAAGGATACAAGCCATTGGGACCAAAACAGGCCCAAAATCCAGCAGGACAAACACTAAATCCTATAGTTCCATGTGGAACACCTGAAGCAATCTGTGGCAAATTGTGAGCTCCATGTGGCTCTGCCTGTATGGCACTCTTGGTGGCAGTTCCCATGGCTTCTCTCTTAGGCTGTTTTTGCTCCTTCCTTGCGGTTTTCTTTAGATGATCCATGTTCTGGCTTTTTCAAAATTCTGAGGTTTCCATGGAGTAGGTGTCTCACTCACAGCATTGCACACTGTGCTCTCAGGGGCACACTGGTTGGTCTCCCAGGCCTTCTTCTGAAATTGAGGTAGAAGCCTTCTTAACCTCAGAACTCCTGCATTTTTTTATGCACCTAAAACCAATGCCATGTGGATGATACCAAGGTCTGCTGCCAGCTGGAGTAGTAGCCAGGCTTCCTTTGCCCTTAGCTGTGGGGGTTGAGTTCCTGGATTTCTGAGCACTCTGACCCGGATTATTCCAAGAAACAAATTCTTTATGCTGGTGCCATTTTGTAGGCTGGTGTGGCCACCACCTCCATTCTGGAAACTGGTGTGGCTGCTGCCTCCATTCTGGAACATGAGGCTCTGTGGCTTTCCCTTCAAAGCAAAGTCCCTTTCCCTTACAATTCTGAGGCTGCAAATGGTGAGGATCTGCCACCTCCTATATTGCCCTCAGGTCATCTTTTCTACTGTTCTGTTTCTCCTGGGCAATGGAGATCTCAGCTCTATCTTTGCATTCCACAGCTTTGCTGGAGATTCCTTTCTGGCCAAACTCACAACATTTGAAATCATTCTGCTGGGCTTTTTCCTCTTCATTCTCAACATCAATCTGACAAAGAACCCCCAATAATAACCATGCCACTGCCCCAATATTTGACTGCTTTGGAATTTCCTTTAAAAGATTATTCAGTCTTTCATGTTTAATTTCAGTCTCAGGTAAAGTCTCTGGACATGGGAAAAATTCAGCCAAATTTTTGCCATGCCAAAGCACTAATGATCTGGAGTCTAGCAACCAATGCAGTCTTTCTTCCCAGAAGAAACCTCCCCAGCCTGGTATTTACAGGTTGACTTTCTATCAGTCTTCTGGTCTGAACTCTGACCAAAGTCTCCCCTACAGAAGTGCCAAAACTGTTCCAGCGCTTTGCTCATAGGTGACATCTCTAAATCTTTCCTATCTCTTCCCATAAGCCATTCCCAAAAGCTTGTAATCCACATGGTCAGGTTTAGCCACAGAAATGATCCCACTTCTCTGATACCAAATTCTGCCTTAGTTATTCTTCTCTCATTGTTGGGACAAATACCTGACACCCCAGGTTAGGAAAGGAAAGGTTTATTTAGCTCACAGTTACTGGAGGTTTCATTGTTTAAAGCAGCCTGAGTTACATAGCGAGACCTCGAGACACTGTGATGCTGTGTCCAGAATGATTCACTCCATACCTCCAAGAGAGACCACCAGGCCAGAGAGGTGAGGTGAGGGAGGCATATACTGTCAGTTTAAGGATTCATGCCTCTCTGGCCCTGCCCCTCACCTGCCCTGGTCCTCTAGTGTGTCCCTCGAGCCACACGATTGACTGCCCCATTATTTACATGAGGCTTTAGAGGGACAACTTGATACAAACCATAACACACTGCCATGTAAAAGTCCTAAAACAGAGATATCATCTTACATTTCTCCTTATTCTTATATCCATTATATGAATATGGGCATTTATACGTTTTTCAAATATTTTCTCCTCTCCAATTTTTTTGTCAAAAAATTAGAGAAAGAGACGGGCTACAAAGATAGCCAACATTTTGGCCCTAGCCCCTCTAGGTCAGTAAGGAATCAGGACATATGAGAACCTGTAATGTAACATCCTAATTCTCAGTGGTGTCCCAAATTTTCTGTTCAAGGAGATTTATGGGGCCACAGAGGAAAGGAATCGGTGATGTATAGTGTGCCTAAGGAGAGCATCTAGAGAAAAAACATTCTCTTAGGCTCTCACAGAGAGCAAATTGGTCAAGTAATGACTGTGAATCATCCAGATGGCTGACACTAACAAAAGATCTATAAACTGTTGTACATGGTTTCAGGGTAAATCCTGAGGGGATTTGAATGACCTTGTCAGATACAAAAGTTCCATTTTTTGTTTCAGAGGTCTTGCTTTATCTTGATGTTAACCACCCAGCAGAAAAGTTTAACCACAACATATAAAAAGTAAAACCATATTAATATGCTGAACTGTAAAAGTCCCAAGTCAACAGCTTCTGATATTGCCAGTTCTGCTGATAACCCACTATCATGGAATATATATATATTTTTTTTTTGGCTTTTTGAGACAGGGTCTCGCTACACAGTTGAGGCTGGCCTTGAGCTCACTTTTGTAGCCCAGGCTGGTCTCGAACTCGCACTGATCCTCCTGCCTCAGCCTCCCGAGTGCTGGGATTACAGGGGTGCGCCACCACACCCAGCTGGAATATTGGACTATACATACAACTACTTTCTCTTAGTTCAATGAGAAGAAATATTTGTGCTAATAATGCTTAGAAAAGTTATCAAGTCTGTATCTTATACTCTGAACAACAGCCATGAAGACAACAATATGCATTTTGTTACTGTGGCTGTCCTACTGATGTGTTTTGAAACTGTCTCATTGTTACTTCTTTCTTATTAAAGTAAATAAAATTAAACAAAACAAAACAAAAAAACTCAAATATTTTCTCCTCTCTTGCCCTTAGTCTCTGGATTCAATAAGATAAAGCTTGTGAATTAGTGGCTCTGGGTTGGCACTTGGTCAGCACATCATATGTGGCAGCTGTTCTGCTCTTACTAGTTGTTCCAAACCCCATAGGACCTAGCATTGGTCCTATGAAATCCATCCTTTAATATTCTTCAGCCACGAATTCTCATATCACACATCATATTTTCTTCTGAGTAATCCTACTGTCTACTGGTGGAGTTTCTAGGCTCAGTATCCAAGGTCCTCAAAGATCTAGCTTCCTTTCAAAGTCAAATCCACCTTTGGCTGCTTGAACTTCATGTTCACTTCAGGTGAATTCCTACAGTTCCTTCAACATACTACACACTTGTAGCTTTGCACAACTGTTCCTCCATATAAAATACATTCGTAAGTATTCTCCAAGTCTAGCTCATCTTTTAAGCCCTCATCCAATGACTTCTCTTACCTGTCACCTTCCTAGACTACAGGCTTTCCAGGATGGTTGGCCTACGTAACCTCATTTGTGCTGCTGTACCTTACACATGATCACAGTCCAGGTCTCCAGTCAGTGGGTCAGAAACACCAAAAGTGTTTCAAATAGAAATTTTTCCAGCATTAAAAATAAAATAAACTTTAAGTTCCCATTTTGGGGAATCCTGTTATAGTATCATTTTTTTTTCCCTTAAGATAGCCTTATCATCATGTCTTTAAGCTGTCGTGGTGGCTCTTGCCCATAGGCACAGCTGCTTGTAAGGCTGAAACAGCAGAATTGTAAATTTGAGGCCTGTATGGAAAACTTAGAGATTCTCTCCTGTCCTCTCCTCTCCTCTCCTCTTCTCTCCTCTCCTCTCCTCTGTTCTCCTCTCCTCTCCTCTCCTTTCTCCTCTCCTCTTTCCTCTCTTCTTCTCTTCCATTCTCTTCTTCCTCTTCTTCTTTTTTTTTTTGTCTTTTTTGAGACAGGGTCTCGCTGTGCAGTTCAGGCTGGCCTTGAGCTCACTTTTGTAGCCCCGGCTGGTCTCGAAGTCGCACCAATTCTCCTGCCTCAGCCTCCCGAGTGCCGGGATTACAGGCGTGCGGCCCTTCTTCTTACTCTCTTTCCTATCCTTGTCTTCCTCCCTTCTTCCCCCATTCCCCCCTTTTTCCCTTCTTCTTTCCTTAAAAAAAAAGAGGAAAATGAGAAGATTATTTAAAAGTGATGTATCGGGCAAAGCTTTGGGCAAGGTCTTCTTTATCTCTACAGAGCCTGTAGTGATGTTTGATGTCAGATATTTATTAAACACCATCGATGTGCCCAGCACTGTCTAGGGCTACAGAAACCATAAGACCAAACTTCCCGTGCGTCCCTTGGCAAGCCTGTACAGTGCTTGTCTGCTTCCAGTCTCCATCCTTCCGAAAGCCTGATGTCATTCACTGTGCTTTCTGTGATTAGTGATATAAGGGGAAAAATTATTCAGAGAGAAAATATGAACTGTCAGATGAGAATGAAATTATAAGTGGTAAGAGGAGAATTAAATTAAGAGCAGTACACATCATGGATTTATAAAAACAAGTCATGTCAGACAAACTTAATTGCTTTTCCTGATAGAATTACCAAATTAGAGGATGGCAGGGTACAATATCCTGAGAGCAGTTTCCTTCAACATCCAGGTAATGAATATTATTTTTGAAGTTAGCAGAGCCTTTTGAAATAGAATCTGCTGAAATTGTACAAAATGAATTCAAATTGACTTTGATGTGAATCTAGTCGGCTGACTTGACAACAGACTGAAGAGAGAAAAGCTAGAGCAACAACAAACAACATGGTGCCACTGAGCTTGAAGGCCTTGTCTACAGAAGCTTGGGGGTCCATAGTCAGATGGATTGATCCAGGCCATTATTCAAGTCAAAGAATGACTTGAGACATTTAAAAGACATTGAGAGAAAATCACAGCAGTTTGGGAAAATTACTGTACACAGTGGAGAAATAGGATGCTTTTACATTATCATTAAAACAATATGGCCCTTTGAGTGACAATGTTCAAATCTGGACATAGCGCTTTAAACCTGTGCTGCTCAAAAGTGTGATCTGCAGACTACTGGAGCATGGAAAAGCATCCATTAGACCCCACCCCAGTGAATCTGCATTTGAATAAAATCCATAGGTGATTTGTATGCAAACTAAAGCCTGAGAAGTACTCCTGGTTTATTTCATATAGTCTTGTATGGGTTGAGTTTTACACCTTCAGAAGTTGAAACTTTATGTTCACCAGAGAAACGAACTCATCTATAATCTTGGTTTTGCAGTTATTTGCCCTTTGCACTTTCCTAATGATCAAGATGTGAAGCTGATGGAGTGAGACCTGCGGGGAAGCTCCTTAATCTTATTGGGCCGTGTTGTCACCATGTAAATTGAGCTAACTCCCCGTGCACCATCTCAGTGTCTTTATATGCCTTTCATATGTGTCATGCACTTGCCTCTTTAACATTAGGGCGAATCTTATTATTATTCCCATTTCACAGATAGAGACACTGACATTGAGAGTGTTAAAGAAATTCATTTAAAATTACATTTTAGTGAATGTCAAAACCAGGATTGAAGTCTGGATCCATCTGATTCCCAAAGCCACAATATTTCATATTTATATGTGAAAGGGTCTATATCCTAACACATGATAGGAATTTTAGAAACTGAGATTGAGGGAGGATTTATTTAAGAAATATTTATCAAGCATCTCTGATGTCATAGGATCGACTCAGAGAGTATACATTAAAGAATAAAACAAAATTAGGCCTTGCCTTTTGAAGCTTATAGTTTAGTAGAGCTGAGAGAGAAGACAGGGGGGGGAGAGGGAGAGGGAGAGAGGGAGAAAGAGAAGTGGGAGAGAGGGAAGGGGGAGAAGGAGAGTTGGGAGACATATTGCTCTTAAACATGCTACTTTAGGAGATAATGCAAATATTAAGAATGATGGAGTGGGCTGGGGATATAGCTCAGTGGTGTAAGCACCTGCCTTGTAAGCGTAAGTTCCAGAGTTTGATCCTAGATATCGCAAAAAACAAAAAAAGGATGATGGAAAATTGCTGTAAGTCTATGATGAAATGAATAATGGGTAGAAATTCAGGTATAGAAACAGATGAAAATATGTAATATACAATTATATTGCTCATGATGAACCTTTTTCCAACAATTTTGTCCTTTTTAGAATTTCTTCCTAATTTTATTAAAGGACCTTATTAGACCTTAGAAGATTCTGTCATTTCCAATATGTCAGTGAGAGATTTGGAAAGGAAAGAGAAAGCAGAAGATTAAAATGCCGTCTTAGTCTGGTGCCATGGCACACCCTGTAATAACTGCTGCTCAGAAGGCAGAGGAGGGAGAGTCACCCATCTGGGGGCAGTCTGGGTAACTTGGTGAGACCCTATCTCTAAGTGAAAAATGAAAAGGGATGGGATATAGCTCAGTAGTAGAGCACTTTCTTGGCTTCTACAAGCCCTGGGTTCAATCTCCATTACTACAAATAAAATAAAATGAAATGAAATAAAATAAAATAAAATGCCATATCTTCTGTCAGTGACCTTGGCCTAGAATCTAGGTCCCATTCTCTTTGGTACTGGGAACTAAACCAAGAGAAAGATATTTGTCTTCTATGTGAGTCTTCAGAAAGTTGCTCAGTAGTAGGTATTTCTGGGATCCGAAGTCCCCAGTAGGGAGACAGGTGACACGTTGGGTGCTCTGGCACTAAACTCTCTCCAAAGCTTTTCTCCTGCTGAACTTTCCTTTATCACCAAGTTTTAGCTCCAGTGCCTCTTCTATTTCCAAGATTTGAACAAAACCTGGATCCTTTTTTTTTTCTCGCAGGACTAGGGATCCAATAAGACCGAGTCCCTGCTGAATGCTGAAGGAGACTTTTTCTTGACTAGGACTAGAAGTGGGACAGCAAGCGTCAGATTAACCTTCCTTGCTGGAGGTGGGGAGGTTAGAGATAGAGGGTAGAAGAAATAGTGAGGATAGGTAAGCTTATAAGGGAGAAGAGTCATGTATTGTCTGAGGATTGGTTCAGATTTTAAGGGAACTTGGGTGCTTTTCACTCATTTCATGGCCTTTTGTGGTGGTGGTCATGGCGACTGTCATAGGAGTGTCACCTAACATGCAGATGGCTGTAATGGAGGCAGAGATTATCTGGTGGTCACTGTACCAGCCATCTTAATCTAACCAGCTTGGGCTCATCTATCTAGAGATGGACTTGTGGCCTGTAGATACCTTGTTCTCAAAGATAAGCAAAAGTAGTCGGGGTAAAAATTCCTGTAGGCCAAGCAAGCACACAGTGCAAGTTCACGGTGAGCTAGCTGCTCGGGGCATCTTTTCTGATTCATCAGGTGAGGTTAGGGGAATAGGCAACTCAAAATCATCTTGGATAGCTATCACTTTTCTTGCCGAGGCCTCAAAAATTGTAAGGGATTTCCACATGCGCCTGCCCCCAGCACTCAACTCTCTTAGAGCAAGGCATGTGTCTCTTGTAACGAATGATGAACCTTTAGAACGTATGAGAACACAGGCTACAGTAGGCGCTGATAGCGTAAATCTGCTGCTGAACACAGGGTGTCCCCTCTCTTCTTTGTGTGTGCAAAGCCAGTAACACAATCAGGAGATGAAAGACTGTGGCAAAGGGCACCGTAAGGAGAATTCTTAAAGCAGTGTCTCCCTAGGGCAACAGAGTACGGGCTTTTCTCAAAGAAACACACACAGATGAATGCAGGAAAGGCTCCTCACAGGTAGAGGGGCTCACGCGTGACATGTTTGACATCATCCTTTTTTTTTTTTTTTGTAGTGGAGAATAACTTAGCCCTTGTCACTGAGCTACCCCTTCCCCATTTAGTGTTGTAAGGAGCAAAGTTTATTCCAGGTCATGCAGAAGAGGTGAGGCAAGATGACTAAACAGTTTGTGCTGGTGGCCTATAAATTTCCTCAAAGGGCTTGATCCATGAAACAAAAAACAGCGCTAGAGGCACCTTTGCCATCACATAAAAGAGCAGGAGTATTTTTTTGTGGAGTGTAGGTCTTAAAACTTACTTGCCTACCTGCTAACAAATCCACGACACAATACTTGTTCTATAAAAATTTGAAAATCTGCCTGACATGGTAGCACAACCCTTAATCCCTACACTCAGGAGGCTGGCACAGGAGGACTCTGTGAGTTCGAGAACAGCCTGGGCTACATAGTGAGGTCAAGATCAGTTCAATTACATAGTAAGACCCTGTCTCATAACAAACAAACAAACAGCAAAAATTAAAACCAAATTAAACTAAAATAGAAAAATACTGCCGGGCGTGGTGGCGCACGCCTGTAATCCCAGCACTCGGGAGGCTGAGGCAGGAGGATCGATACAAGTTTGAGACCAGCCTGGGCTACAAAAGTGAGCTCAAGGCCAGCCTCAACTGCATAGCGAGACCCTGTCTCCAAAAGACAAAAACAAAAAAACAAAAAAACTGAAAATGTGATATTTGCAAAAGGTACCTAAAAGTAGCACTCCCAATATAGCCCAGTACATTTTTTTTCTTCTTTTTTTGCATGTGATAAAGTGTACAAAACAGAATTTGGCTGGGTGTGTTAACACACACTGATAATCCAAGCAGTCTAGGAGGCTGAGGCAGGAGATTCACACATTTAAGCTCAGCCTGGGCAATTGGACAAGATTCTTCTGAAAATGAAAAATTAAAAAAGGCTTGGAATTTAGTTCAGTCCTTGATACTGCCAGCAAAACAAACAAACAAAACCCCAAATCCTACATGGAATGGAACACAAGTTAAGTTAGCCCTTGCAAAACATCTATTTCAGTGGCACTGAAGACATTCACATTTCACTCTTGTGTAACCATCGCTACCATCCATTCATGGAGCTCTCATTTTGCAGAATGGGGACTATGTACCTATTAAAAAATAATGCCCATGCCCCTCTCCTCCTGCCTTGGCAACAGCCATTCTACTCTCCGTCTCTAAGAAGTTCTAGATTCTGGGTACCTTGTATAAGTGCATCACATAGCAGCTGCACTTTAAAAGCCTCTTTATTTTGTTTTTCTTAATTAACAAGGTCTATGAGCTGAGATAGTTTTTCATCTAGAGAAGCATGCTTATTGCTGGCCTATATGTACTTCTTGAATCAGATTAGGAGAAGAGAAAGTGACAGAGACATATCTTCAGTTTCAGTCTCCTGATTTCTATGGCCCAAGGACCAGATTTACAGTAGATTAAAATCCAAAGGGCCCAGGAAAGCTGTATGCTGCACACCCCGCTCCACTAAATGTGAAAATCCAGAACAATGTACTAAGATAACATTCTACCCAACTTTATCTATTTTTATCTTTCATGAATATAGCTGTCCTAACACTGGAAGGAAGGCATAGAATCAGTGCAAGACCTGCAGCTAGGCTAAAAACAAACAAATAAACATGCTTCTCCTACAAATAAAAACCAACCAACCACCAAAAAACCCCACGGGCTGGATGTGACAGAGACCTTGCCTGTACATTTAATGCCTGCATCTGGGGCCCAGTGCAGGGGCCAGGTCTCAGATCTAATGAGCCTGATTCACTTTCATGACATTTGCCTCTGCTCTGACAACGCATCTTCATTGCTTGGAGATGACTTCCCTGGAATTATGACCATGCGTGCCAATTTCAGAACCTTGCACGTGTCTAAGAAGCTCTGGGTCCTATAAGAAGTCATTTCCATGTCCGCAGCGCACATGCAGCTTTTACATATACAGAGGTGACAGTGGGGGTGCGTTTGTTTTGTCAACCTCCTTTGACTAGTCAAAGAAATAGCTTATTGTAACTCCGTATAGTCCAAGTTGAAGAAAAAAAATATCATGCCATGCAACATATCTATCTATCTATCTATCTATCTATCTATCTATCTATCTATCTATCTATCTTTGCTTTAGCTTAGTAACCTCAGATCCTACTGCCCAGCCAGGCAGTGGGTACCTTCTTCTTGGATCTCATTGTATGTGCTTCCATCTGAATAACTAAAAATGTTTCTCCTTAGCAGTATGTGGTAGGGTTGTTTTCTTTTTTAATTTCAAATAACACCACTCCTTGAACTGAGAACAAACAATTCACTTGCAGCCCGGCTCTGCATTTATTTGTAATTTTCACATAAATCAACTTATATGAAAATGTATTCATAATTTGAGCTTTCTCTATAGCGATAAAATGTTTCTGCTTCTGTGGTAGAAAATAGCTTATTATGCAAACAACATTGCTGCTGTTACATTATGCATGGGATTTACCTGGAGAACATCACAAAAGCTTTAAAAAACCACACACACACACAGGGAGGTTGTAGGGGTGCTTCATTTGCCGCACCGTTTACCTGTAATAATTAGCTACAAATGAACTAATATCTGTATTTAGCAACTTATTAATATTGCTTTGGCTAATTCAGTGAAACAACAGAGGAAAAAGGAAAAAAAAATACAAGGGAGGTCTCCTGACAAATGGTGCCTTTCAGGATGTCAGCCCAATGAAAAATGAGACCTGGTGGCTTCAAACTTAGGCCAGTGGTGGTAAGTAATTAATGGCCGACTCATCTGAACTTGTGTGCTTGATCTAATTTGGGATATTGGGAGTTCACACTGATTTGCCCCTGAGAAGAATGACATTGTCAAATAAGGTGATTGTGGAAGATTGATATGGAGAGCTCTGACTAGGGTGTACTGCACTTTTTGTATTTAGAGAGGCTGACCAAACAACAGGACCCACCTGTGTTCAGTGGAGCCTCCATAGCCGAGGAAAAAGTGGTGGCCTCTCCACATAGGATTCAACCAAAGGTTGTTCTAGATGTAAATGCTGTAATGTTTTTTAATTATAGGAAAAATACATTTCTTTTGTTTTCTTTCTTTAGAATAAGTGCTTTGAGGGTCCGTTCATTGTGTTCAGGCTTGTGGATGGCCCCTGTTTTTACATAGCCTTCATTCTAATCAGGAAGCAGGGTGGGCAGGCAAAGAACAAATACCACAAATAAGTAAAATAATTGCAATATGAATGACAAATTCTGTAACACACACACACACACACACACACACACACACACACACACACACAGTATGATTCAAAGGGTTGTAGAGTTGTCCATTACCCCTGAGATAATAGAGTATAATCTTTGACACATGATCTGACCTCTAACTTTATTTCTTCTAAGTTATAAAGGAATATGTATGACTGGACTATCATTACTTTAGTTTTATTCCCCCACAGCACAGTTGCCCCTTGAATCGGTCTGCCTACTTGACTTGCTGGCAGGGGTCAGTTTGCTCCATCTGGACCTTCTCCTTCCAAAGGACCAAACACCAAGGAGATCTCTTATGGTTTCTCAGTAGCTCATAATTATCCTGTCCTTGTGGCTACTGTATTCTGTGGTCTCTGAAGAGTGACCTTCTTAAGTTAGCCTTGCTGTGGCATTCCTGCTTACCTGGGTTTAGGCCAGGACTTTGGACCATCCTCGGGGAGATGAGCTGGGCAGCAGTAGGCCAAACACCAAGCCCAGAATCAGAAGTTGTGCCCCTCTCCCAGCTTTGTCCCTGAATGGACTACTAAAGCTTAGTTCCATACTTTCTGAATATTGGCTCCTTATTAAGTTTAAAAGGTATATAACAATAATGTGTTGTCTAATACTTCTCTAAATTACGGCAAAGTAAATGAAAAATTCCTACATTATTTAAATACTTTTAGGCCATGGGGGTTTTCTCCAATTTTTTTTTAAACAAAACAATCTAATAATTACATACTGATTTCATTTACGAATAGGAATGCAGAAGGTCTGAATCAAATTTAGTTTGCCAATTCAGGATATATATGTAGATAGATAGATAGATAGATAGATAGATAGATAGATAGATAGACAGATAATGTCTAGTAATGCAGTACTTAATACTATAAGTAAAGGCTTTTAAAAATTTAATTAAATCAGCCATGTGTGGTGGTGTATGCTGGTCATCCCAGCACTTGGGAGGCCAAGGCAGGAGGATCATTGTGAGTTTGAGGTCAGCTTGGCCTACACAGTGAATTCAAAGCCAACCTAGACTACACAGCAAGAACTCATCTCCAAAAAATTGACCAGATGATTTTTTTTTTCTAGTACCAAGGATTGAGCCCCAGAGCCCCATGTATGCTAGACTGTCCTCTGCCACTGAGCTTCACACTAAGTCATTTTAAAATTTTATTTTGAGACAAAAATCTCAGTAAGTTACCCAGGCTAGCTTTGAACTTGTGTTTCTCCTGCATCAGCCTCTCAAAGAGCTGGGATAATAGGCAGGTGCCCCCATACCTGGCTGTGAAATATTTTAATATCAGAAGATCTATGAGATAATTCTTAAACCAATACATTTAAAGAAGTAAAAGAATCAAGATTAGATTACCAATATCATAATATAATTTTATACAATTAATAACTATTCTTGACAAAATCATAAGCAAAATGGAAATACATGGAATTTCACTTAAATGTAACAAAGTTATTTACCCAGAGGGCAGTTTGAGTCAGTAATCTCAGCTACTTGGGAGGCTGAGACAAGAAGATCCCAGGCTTGAGACTAAATAGGGCAATTTTGTGAGACACTTTCTTAAATATGGCAATAACAAACTATCAAAATCTCAAAATCTTTGATAGTCAAAATTTGACTATCAAAGCAAATACAATGAGCAATCAAATGTTGAAGCTATTTTGTCTAAACACAGGGTTCCCTTCTAATTATAATTATTTACATCTATTTAAAAGAACAATGCAATACAATGAGAAAAAAATAAATATATCTACTGTGTTAAAGTGGCTAGGCTGTGTGTTGCGGCGCAGGTCTGCACTGTCAGCCTTCTGCGGGGTTCTCAGCATGTCTATGAACTCAGGCAGGAGGATCGCCAAGATTTCAGGACTAGCCTGCACTATAGAGCGAGTTCAAGGCCAGCGGAGACTAAATAATAAGACCCCATTATTATTTTTTAAAAATAAGAAATGGCAAATTAAATTTCTTTGGAGATGATACAACTGGATATTTAGGAAACAAGAGTGGCTAAAAAATTACTGTCTTTTAAGAATGTATTTGGTATAGGTCTCACTACACAGGTCGGCCTTGTAGTGATTCTCTTGCCTTCAGTCTCCCCAGAACTGGCATCATAGGCGTTCGCTACCACACCCGAATTCAGTGGCCAGCTCAGAGTGCCCAAGGCCAGGGCCAGTGCACTGTGTGCTGCGAGGGAATGAACCCCAATCCCAGCGCTTGCCTAAGCAGGCGCTTAGTCCACTGAGTGATCCTGCTAGCCCTAAAAATTATGATATTTGATAAGAACTTTTAAAAATGTGTTCAGATATATGATGAATAAACTAAACTATTTTTCTTGAGTTCCATCAGCTAAAAATGAACCTTGAAAAAAATTACATTTTAAATAGCAACAAACATTTAAAATACTTAGAAATAATTTCACAAGATTTATACTTCCTTAAAAATCTAATTTGATAAATGGAAGATGTAATTGTTGACACTGAAGATTTAAAAAATCTTTAGTTCATTCACTCAGTAAATACATACTAGCAACTCCACTCAAAATGGAAATAGGGAGTTTTCTGGATAAAGTCCAGGTGGAAGAATAGGTATTATAATAATCAAGAAAATTATGTAAAGAATAAATAACTTACCAGACATTAGAGCCACTGTAATAAATATTGGTTGTTTTTGATAGAAATTAAAATAAATATCAAAAGAATTGAAGAGAGACTCCAGAGAAAGATTCTAGTGTTTCTGAAGTCTTATTGTGGCTTTGTAGCTTGCTAAAACAGTGTTTTGTTTAATAAATGATGGCAGCAAAACCCACCACACATGCAGAAGAGAACAAAGTTCGTACCCTTGGCCTCATCAGAAATAAAGTCCAGATGGATAATAGAAAGTAATAAGTGTGTCAATATCTATTAAAATGAATAGTGTACTTTAGCTCTCACCTGAAAATTGAGTGGGATTCTGGCCAATAAAAATAAAGTGGCATTCAGTAAGAACACGTGCTATGGTGTTTAGTACAGCATTACTTTTATTGATAAACAAACAAATAAATAAATAGGGAACAGCTTTATTATCCATCCAGCTATCGAATAGAAATATCTATATATTGGAATTTCATTCAAAAGAATGAATTCTACCTATGTTTGTTGGCTTACAGACATATCCATGTGGTATTTAAAAGAGAAAAAAGGTGAGTTACAGAATTATGTGAAGAGAATGATTCAATTTTTGCATCTATATTTTATATGTACAGGAAAAGTTTGGAGGTCTAGATCCAGATTTTAATGTTGATTTTATCTGAGAAGAGGATAAGCATCAGGGGAGGTAGCGTACAGATGTGTGCCCTTATGTTAGTGTTTGTCACAACACATTGAACTTTAACAATCATTAAAAGTGGTAAAGTGATCAAATGAAATAATGGCTATGAGATGCCTTCTCTGACTGGCATTATTTCTTGTCTTTGTCAATTTTTACTGATTTGGTCAAGAATTAGAAATTTAGCTTCTTGAGAATGGGTAAATTTTCTTCTAAGTGTACAATATTTTTCTAGGAACTAAGATTTCTCAAGTGTAGGAAAGCCCTTATTTCTCTTCAAATTCAAATTACCAATGTTCAACCTCTCATTAGACAATGAAAGCAGTTTCTAAAACTTAGATTGAAATGCCCTTTCCTTACGAGGTGATGTAGAGTTGGCGTTCAGAAGGAAGAGGCTGAGGGCTCGCAGAGTTCTCGAGGGTCCTGGTCTCCCTACCCGCCATGCTGAGGTCCAGCCTCACATCTTCTGATTTAGAATACTCTTCTGGTTAGTGTGGTCACAGGGTACTAAGCTTATTTCAAATGGAAATTATTTTCCCCCATCAGTTTGGGAAATATTTGAGGATTTTACAGGCTATTGTAGTGAGCCTTAAGTATCACACAGTCCTGAAAATATTCTGCTATTTCAAACTCTTGGGTTTCCAAGATACTGAATAAATAGAAATTTTCCTAGGCTGGCCATGACCACTTTGTCTTTATTTTACATGTTATTACCATTAAAGCAACAGTTAGGGATGACTGGCACTATAGTGAGCCTTGGGGGCCGTTCAGTCCAATACCACTGTTCCCTAGGTGTCTGATGTGGGCCAAGTTATACAGGAGAGTCAAGCTGGCAGAATGGACAAAGCACACACTCAGGAATTAGAGAGCAGCTGTAGCCCATGCCTTTGTGTGTATGGGTCTGCGAGGCTTAGCATTGTCTAGATAATGATCACAAGCACTTGCTGATGTTTGCAACCTGTGAACAAATGCCAGCAACTGGATGCCTGGCTGCACTGGATGAGGCCCCCAGAGGATGGGTCGCTGGCAGCTGTTGTTGATGTATCTTCAAGAGTGATTGCTTGTAATAGAAGAACTGAAATTGGAGCCAGAGAACAGCTTGGCTTTATTCCTTTGTTTGAGGAAAAGGGTTGTGACTTGAACTTATCTGTATGTATCCTGATGTTAAGAGTAGCTCAGATGTATATTTTAAATCAAATAAGAGAAACTAAGAGAATGCATTATGAACTCCATGCTCAATGAACAAAATAAAAATGATTTCAGCCAAGGGAGTTAGTTTTACTCTAGGGATGAGTTTATATTTTCCTCTCTAAGCATGCTTGGAATTCAGTCCTGAGGGTCAACATTACATTTACGACACGACTTCTTACACACTATAAGGCAGTGGTTCTCAATCTTTCTAATGCCGTGACCCCATAATACAGTTCCTCATGTTGCAGTGACCCCAAACCAAAAAATAATTTTGGTGGCTACTTCAAAACTGTAATTTTGCTACAGTTATGATTTTCTGATGGCTTTAGGTGACCCCTGTGTTTTGGCCCTTCAATCCCCACCAGGGTCACGACCCACAGATTGAGAACGAATAGCTGTCACTGCATGCAACATAGTGAAACAAGGTTACAAACACTGTGAAGCGAAAGAACCCAGATTCAAAAGAACACACTTAGTGACTCCAATTTGCATGAAGTTCAAAGGTGGGAAAAACTCATCAGTGATACTAGAAGTTAGGAAAGAGGTTGCCTCGGGTGCCAAGATGACCAGAAAGAGCCTGAGAGGTTTCTGGTCATGCTCAATGTTATCTTCTAGGTGCTGAGAGTGTCCTGCTTTTTGAAATCTCACTGACTTGTACACTTAGGATAAGCATACTTTTCTCAATAAAAAGTTTTAGAAACTTAATTTTTTATCCTCTTCACTGGTCTGTTGAGTGTCTTGGGTAGAGGGCAACTCCTGTCCTGTCCACCCCATTCCATCCTATGAGTAGATCTTTAATGAGGGTTATGATTGATTAATATTAAACCCTTCTGAACCCTTGACTACTTAGAGTGAATCTATTTATTGTAGCTTTTGCCCTGTGGGATTTTCCTAAGGAGCAGCCTCATGGAGAGATCGGGTACAGACAGCATGAAATTAATGGTAGGCATTAGGAAAATAGGGTCCATTGACCTCACACTGTGAAAGGTGCTGTAACTAGGTAAAAGTCAGATTTTGCCCCCTTCATCAATTTGGTCAGGACCAGGTCATCTACCTAAGCTTTCTATCCCTGTTGGTTTATTTTTTTCTGAGGCAGTGCGCTGACTTCTTGTTCAATGCGTCTCTTCTGTCCCTTTGATTTCAGAGACTTCAGGGCTGATAAACATGAGGAGTAAAGCTGTAGAACTTTTCAAGCATGGTTATGAAATGAGGACAAACTTGTTTAAGAAAACTCGAGCTTCCCAGGCCTGCGACTGAGACCTCTGCATGCTCTTTAGGAGCAGGAGCTAGGTAAGGGCTACACTGGGATGACAGTGCGTGGGGCTGGCTTCTCAGGACAGCCTGCTCTCGGGTGTCTCTTCTGCTCCTGGTGCTGGCATACCCCTTCTCCAGCCGCCCTCTCCCTGCGTCCACCCAAGCTGCCCATGGACACGAATGCCCTTCCCTTTGGTTCCTTGGCACCTTTCTCATTTCAACCCTGCTCTTGATGTGGTCACTTGGAAGCCATTCCTGCCATGGATCCTCCTCTGGCCACTGACTTTAGTTCTTAGTTGTCACGCTGAGCCATTGGTCTCTGCAGCAGATGATGGCTGATCTTTGGCATGTGACTGACATTATCTTTACCTACTTTCTTCATTAGGTCATTTTCCTATGTCTTTATTTTGTGCTGATATAACAGAATACCTAAGACTGAGTGACTTGTAAAGAACAGAGATAGGGCTGGGGATATAGCTCAGTGGCACAGCACCTGCCTGGCAAGTGCAAGGTCCTGAGTTCCATTTCTGGGATCAAAAGAACCTCAGATTAATCAAACAAACAGAGATGGCCAGGTGTTGTGTCCTATCTACAACCCTAGTGCTCTGAATGGGTGAGATAAGAGGGTCACAGATTCAAACCCAGTCCCGGCAACTTAGGTGCTTACCAAGACCTTGTCTCAAAAAAGAAAAAAAAAAAAAAAAAAGTTAAGAAAGGGCTGGGAATGGAGCTCAAAGCAAATACTTCAGTTTATTCCAGTACTGCAAAAAACAAAAACAAAATTAACCCCTCTAAACAAACAAACAAGATGAAAAAGAAAAGAACTAGAGTTTTAAAGTGAAGTTAAGGAAGTGGCTAAGTCTAAGAGCAGAGCTCCAGCAAAGAGCTTTGAGTTGTACCATCCCATGGCAGAAGCCAGGCAGGCCAGAGAGTGAGAGCAAGAAAGAGCAAGGAGCTGCTCTTGCAGCAAGCCACTCTGCCCGTGACAGGCCACTCCTTCAAGGACATGAGCCCATTTTCATGCAAGCAGGCCTTTGATGACTTCCCAGTTTTTAGTAAGCTCCACCTCCCAACAGCACTGGGGATTAAACTTCCAACCCATAAAATTTGGGGAACACATTATACCATACCACTCTGTGTCAGTGAATTTGTTTAAGCAGGCAAACAAGGGAGAAAGGAAGGAAGGAAGGAAAGGCCTCTTTAGGATGCCTCAGGTTACTTATTTATTTATGTATTCCATATTTTAGGGAAGGGTCTACAGGGTGTTCTCACAACTAGATCGGACCCATAGTGATCCGTCTGTTTACAGCCTTCCAAGAGCTGGGATTACAGGCGTGCCTCACCATGCCCGGTCACACCCCGGGGGCGGGGCCATCACGGCAGGCCCGGGGATTGTGTCTGCTTTCAGATGCTTTAATCCGCTGAGCTATTTGGCCAGCCCTAGGACACCTCAGTCTAAATGCTCTTTCCTTCTAGAAGCATTCTCCAACCTCCCCATCTAGAGTGACCACTCAGTTTTCATCTGATCATTTGTTTTGCTCTCTTCATTACTAGTAAAATCATTTTGTTTGTTCACTCTTTTGCTGTTGAAATCTGTAATCCTCCATGGTTTTCTTACTGAGGAAACCCTTACCTGTGTTGTTCGCTGTAATCTGCTAATGTGATTAGGAGACAGCATCCTGGTAGGACTCAATATTTATTTATTGGAACAAAATAATAAACCACAAAATTCTCTCTAGAACTTAACAGAAGTTTGAGTGATTCTTATTTGGTGTGCAATGTAGGGAAATTAAAATAGCATTGATCCATGAAATAAATTTCTAGCCCAGTGATTTTTGTCTTGCAAAATCCATCTGGTCAAAGATACTTCTGAAACTTACAGTATGAACTAGTGTAGACTTTAGGGATAACTGTAGATCATTAATGTATGATGGTGATGTTGCTTCCATTGTCCTACTTCTGGTTCCTGACTCAGGACAGGAAGATGGCCTTTAGTTATAGAGTTGAAAGGCCTAGAAGTTAAGTTTCAGGATTTGATCCCCCAGGAAGACTCAGAAAAAGCTAAGATCTTACATTAATATGTAACAAAAATTTAAACTCATATTTCAGCAGCAAGAAAGAGTAAATAATGTATTGCTTCATGAAGATTTGCTTGGTTTATTTACTTACATTATTTATAGGTTATGTTGGGAATAGACTTGGACCGCTCTTTTCGCTCACAGTAACATTCCATAAATATAACAGCAAGCAATAAAATGGCATTGATTCAGAAGTGAGCTCATAGCTTTGTACAACATCAAACATAAAAGCTATGCTACAATGATAAATACTAAATCTTTAAAATATCTTTAAAATATCATTGGATTTTTACCACCATTACTTATGGAGTATATATTTCATAGTTTCATATTCAGCGTTGATACTTCTAATGTGTAAGTTATGTTATAAAGCTTTTGGTGCAGCCTGTATAAAGTGAGTACTCTGAACTTTTGGGGGGTGCAGAACATGATGCTGTTCAAAAGACCATTTTAAATTGTCCATGAACATCTCAGGAAAAGAACAAAGTGGCAGTAAAATAAATTAGACTTCTTTTCTCAGTGCGAAGTTCAAACAATCTAGCCAAAAAGAGGATTTACAGAAAAGACTTTCATTCTTTCTACTGTAGGAAAGGTCCTTACCATCTTGATTGGCATATCCTAGAGCAGTGGTTCTCAACCTGTGGGTCGTGACCCTGGTGGGGGTCAAACAACCAAAACACAGGGGTCGCTTAAAGCCATTGGAAAATACATAATGCATATCAGGTATTTATATTCTGAATCATAACTGTAGGAAAATTACAGTTTTGAAGTAGCCACCAAAATTATTTTTCAGTTTGAGGTCTCCACAACATGAGGAACTGTATTGCAGGGTCACAGCATTAGAAAGGTTGAGAACCGCTGTCCTAGAGCTTTCTTAAGGTTCTGATGTCTCTGTATGGCCTCATGTTAGTCTGACAAAACCCAACATGGTGGGGCCTGGCAGAATAGCTCAGTGGTCTAAAGCACCTGCTTGGAAAAGCTTAGGCGGCTGCAGGGACCGCAGTTCAATCCCCAGCACCACATGTTGCACCAGCCCTGCCCTCAGGGCAGGCTGAGCTGGCCATAAAAATAAATAAATAAACAAACAAAAGTTCTGAAAACAAGAAAAAAATTAAAAAAAAAAAAAAAAACCCAACATGGTGCTCATTAGTTGGTGTCTTAGTCTAGGCTTGGAACTTTTTAAAGAAATTTGTCTTCCTCACTCATCTGGAGATTCAAGAGTTTGGTGCTAAGCATGTGTGGTTGTACACCTGTGATCCCAGTACCTATTCTGGGAGGTCGGATCACAGGAACCACAAGTCTGAGTCAGCCTGGACATCTCAGCAACTCAGTTAGGACCTGTCTAAAAATAAAAGTGAAAAATGGCTGGGGATAGAGCTCAGTGTGAAGACTATGGTTTCAGTCTCCCGTAGCGGGGAACAAAAGCTTGGTCCTGGTGTCAGGTGAGCTCCAGGGAGTATCTGATGGCAACGTCATCACAACAGTGGGAAAACATGTCAGAATGATGAGCAGCACGTTAACCAGGCTCCCTTGTAGCAACCATTTCTCAGGGGAACTAAGCCAGTCCCCTAAGACCTGCATTGGTGCTTCCAATGGTGAAACCCCTATGGCCTAATGACCTTCTATTAGTTCTTACCCATTAAAGATTCCACCGCTTCAACACTGCCACAGCAAGGACCAAGGATCTAGGACAGAAACCACTGGGGGACAAATTACCAAATGTGCAGCAGTAGGTGTAGACTACTGCTAAGACTTGGATTGTGGAGGAAGATAGATCTGGGATCATGTTGTCTCTGTGCTGTAGACAAATTGTGTGCCCATGGGCAAATAATGTCATTTAAGCTCATTTTTCTTGTCTTGAAAATAGAAATATAGTCATTCTAATAAGGTTGTGTGTATCTAATAAGATAATGCTTATAGCACACAGTGGCTGACACCGAGGGTCCATAAATGTTACATCGGGTTATAAATGGGCTGGTAAAGAGGAGGCAAAATATTTTGGTTATGTAAATAAAAATTCACAAGTTACCTGACACAGGCTACAGAAATTAGTTAAATTTTTCTAAAAATCTTTTATTGATTTGGTACAAGATCTCACTATGCAGCTCTAACTCACAGTGGTCCTCCTGTCTCAACCGCCTCAGAGCTAGGATTATAGGTGTGCACCACTATGCCCAGTTTTAGTGGCTGGCTCGGTGTGCCTGAGGTTCTGGGGCTGGCAAAGCATGTGGTACTGGGGATAGAACAGGGGTCCTTGTGCTTCTCAAGCAGGTGCTTAGACCACTGAAATATCTCCCCAGCTCAAGAAATGTCTTATATAAAATAGTTGTAATTACACATTGAAATTTTACCCTAACATTATTTGGTATGCCTATCTTGAACTGCTTTCAAGGAAATATTTTTAAACTAGCATAACAAACAGGACTGTCATAAAGTAGACTTATGCACATGTTTCTCAGGGACCAAAGCCTGAGTACAATGTGAACATATTTTAAAAATACAATCCGTGATACTGATGATTATGAATACTGAATAACTTTTGCCATTTTTTATGTCATTATGAAGGCACAGCTGTGCTGGCAACATAGCGGCAGATAGAATTAGAATGGAGAAGATGGAAAGATGTGAGCTCAGGGTGGGTCAGAGAGAGAGGAGGCGAGGAGGGCCAGAAAGGGCCCATAGTAGATTTAGTGAAAGGAAACTCGCTTTATGGCCCTGCACATCGGGAATGTCTGTTTTTGAATGCAGATTGGGAGCTGTGATCAGATGGATCCCCATGCAATGTGGCCTAAGTCACAACCTAAATGTGCTGAAGCTCAGGGTACTTATCACCCCCTCCTCCTCCTCATCATCATCATATCATCATTATTATTATTTTGTGACAAGCTCAGCCTACCCTAGGGGTGGGGCTGGCACAGCATGTGGTGTCAGGTATTGATCCCCGGTCCCCGCATGCTTGTCTAAGCTTGCTTAAGCAGGTGCTTTAGACCTCTGAGTTATCTTGCCAGCCCCTCCAAAATTATTTTCTATCACTTATAGCATCCTCTAGACTTACTCAGTTCTCATTTGGAGTTTTAAGAATCTATATGAATTATGGTGTCTTGTTGGGGATTATCTTTTTTTTTTTTTTTCAATAAAAAATTAACCTATCCATCAAACTTAACCATTTAAAGGGACCCTAACTGAAGTGTTGCAAGAGAGGCAAAATGAGATGCCACCATATTGCCTAGGGAAGCCCACTGTTAGCAGTTTGTATCACTTACTTTCTGTATACATCATATATCTTAATTACTTATGTCTGATACATTACACTTATTTACCTTTTGCTGAATTCTTTGAGAATAGTGAAGACCACAGCAGTATCAGCAATTCTTTCCTAAGAACACTGGTACATTGATATTGTGGATTTACCAATAGAAAAATTTTACCTAGAAAAATTCACATGGCTACAAGGCTATTATCTAATAGCAAGCTCTACTAAAATTGTGCTAATTATTCTGAAGTGTTCTTCCTTGGTCCTCCCTAGGACCCCACAAAATGCACTTAGAGCTCATGTTTCTTTCTTTTTTGACCTCATGTTTCTTGAGCTCTCTAAGCTGCAGACATTTCTTGATCTTTCTTTATATTTTATTACACCGACATTTTGGAAGAGCATAGGACCCTATTTCATAAAACTGTCCCCAGTTTGGGTTTGGCTGATTGTTTCCTTATGATTTGTTTTATGCTACGCATTTTTGTCGGGAACACCACTAAAGCGACACCATATCCTTTTCAGTGACATCACAGATGTTTCTATGCTAAGTTGAAAATTTTCATGAATACTAGACTATATTGTCAATAGATTTACTTCTTATTTGTTAAAACGAAGACTGCAGACAACTTCTTAGTTGGAAATCTCCTTGAAAATCTTATTACTTGAAACAACAGACTCACAAATCTGCATGCTCCTTGGAGAAGCAGTTGACTCTTCTTTCTAATTTTTATCATGAGATAGAAGCTGATACGTTTGATTGCTTAAGAACCTTAGATGCCTCCCTAACATGCCTTGTTATGGGGACAATTCAATTGTGTTGGAAGTCTGCAGGTACTAATTAATCACCCTCCTGTACCTACAGGTTCTTACAGGTTGAGAATAGGAAGAGCCCAGTGCTGATGGTAGTGCAGGAGGCGGGGCAGGGCCTTCCATCTCCCTTTCTAAACTGAAGCCGTTCGTCCCATCCCAGTGTTGACCTAGCTATCCTCACCTGGCAATGTCAAGCTCTTTCCTGGTCTGGCAAAGGGTCTGATGTATCTCTCCTGGTTGAGAGAGGAAGAACAGTTGCCCATCATGAGTAAGCAGCTCTGGTAGGCCAAGGACAAATAACGGGGAGCGGGCCACAGTTGATCCTCTTCCTCAGAGTGGCCCTGGCCTGAGCAATGGGCCTCAGAGCCCTTCCGCTCTGTTGAGCCTCTTCCTGGCACATGGGAGGGAGACAAGGATAGAGACAAGGAAGAAAATACAGATGTTCTCAGCACGCTGCCCTGGCAGACAAAAGCTGGTGTCCCATGTGTGGTCTGGTGCAAGCAGGCATGGAAGGAAAGCCACTCTTCCTGTCACATTGCCTTGATTTGTATGCTTGCTTCATGGTACCGAGGGCCTTCACGCCGAGCTGCATCCCTAGCCTTTTTAAATTTTTAATCCTTTTCCTTTTTCTTATTGGTACTGGGCGTTGATCTCAGGCTCTTAAACTTGGGATGCAGGTGGTTATGTTACTGAGCTTATGCCCGACCCTTATTTTTAATTTTGAGGAAGGGTCTTGCTAAATTTCCCAGGCTTGAACTTGTGGCCTCTTGTCACAGCTTCCCGAAGAGCCTGGACTATTGACATGGGCCACTCTGCTCAGTTCCAACTTTATTTTTGTGTTTCACCAAGGAGGAAGGAAAATAAAAGTCTTACTTGCCAAGTGAAGGCATGCCTTTGGAGCGAACATGGCAGACCAGGGACATTCATTTTTTATTTTGACTTTGGAAAATACAACAAAAAGAAACTGATTTGTCACTATTTTAACAGGCTCTTAAACAGTTTCTCTTGTATTTTTTTTTTTTTAAGAATTACTTGTTTAACTGACACATAAAATCATAAAAATTATGTGTATGTTCTTGATAAATTTTTTATATTGTGCTATATTTAAATCAAGTGGAACAAATCTATCTCCTCAAATACTTATTTCTTTATGTTGATAGCACTCAAAATCCTTCCTTCTTGGCTTTTGGAAATATACAATATGTTATCATTATCTATAGTTAGCCTTCTGTGCAATAGGATACAAGACCACTTGCTCCTGTGTAACAGTATCTCAGTACTCTCTCTCTCTCTCTCTCTCTCTCTCTCTCTATATATATATATATAATATTTATTTATTTATTTTTGTACTTAATGCAAGGTCTACAGGGTTTCACTACACAGATCAGACTCGTAGCGATCCTCCTATTTTCAGCCTCCCAGAGCTGGGATTACAGGAATGTGCCACCATGCCCAGTCTCAATCACTGCTTCAGCACACCCTGGGGCTGGGGCCAGCATGGCATGCCAGGGATTGAACCCCTGTCCCTGTGTCTGCCTAAGCAGGTGCTTTAATCTGCTGAGCTGTCTGCCCAGTTCCTCAGTACCTATTGATCAAACTTTCCATGCCTCACTTTTTTGTATTTCACATACGAATGAGCACGACATTTGTCTTTCTGTGCCTGGTTTATTTTGCTAAGCATAACGATTGTCTCCTCTGCTCATGGTGTTCCAGATGGCAAGGTTTCATGGTTTTTGAATGTCTGAATAGCCTTTCTGTGTATATGAGACACCTCTTCCTTTTCTTTAACCACTTGTCATTTGAGGATGCTTAGGTTGCCTCTGTTTCTTGGTCATCGTGAACCACAGAAGGGCAAAGGCCGCCCTCTTTAGCATACTGATTTTATTGCTATTGGGCAGATGCCCAGGAGCAGAATTGTTGAGTCACATGGTAGTTCTATCTTTAAATTTTTGAGGCAAACCCACACTCTTTTCTATACTTTCAAGCATCCTCTCTTCTCTGTATTTCTCTTCAGCACTTGGTATCTTTTGACAGTAGCTGTTCTTACTGAGTGAGGTGAAATCCCATTTTAGTTTTCATTTAAACTTCCCTGATAGTGATGCAGAAGACCTTTTCATGTGACTGTTGGCCATTTGTTAGGTCTTCTTTTGAGAAATGTACATGGACATCTATTGCCCACTTGTAAATTGAGCATTTATTTTGTTTTTGCTATGGAGTTAAAAAAAAAACTTTTTATAGATCTACTTTTATTTTTAAAAACTAGGTTTTTGTATGGAAATCTCTTGAAACTCTAAAAATGAAATTCCATTTTACTTAGCTGTGTGTCTTTTAGATATCTTCCTGAAAACAGTGAAGCAGAATTTTTGGAAGTAGGAAATGGATTTGGGGCATGGGGAGATGGGAGGGCAGGGAACCTAAAATGATTTAGATTGGACATTTATATGCACGTGCGCACGTGTGTGTGCGCGCACACACACACACACACACACACACACACATAATGAATTTAATTATTATTTTTTTTCTTTCTTTTTTTTTTTGTCTTTTTGAGACAGGGTCTTGCTATGCAGTTGAGGCTGGCCTTGAGCTCACTTTTGTAGCCCAGGCTGGTCTTGAACTCGCACCAATCCTCCTGCCTCAGCCTCCAGAGTGCTGGGATTATAGGCGTGAGCCACCACGCCCGGCTGAATTTAATTATTATGCATCACAAACATATATTAAAATAGTTACAAAATTTATAAAATGCTTCCATTTCATTCTTTTTTTTTCCACTTCCCATTTTTCTTCTCTGTGAAACTAGGGTGATTTCTCATCCTCTACTGTTTTTAAAATTCTATCCTCAACTGTCTTTGGCACAACCATTTAGACAAGTTATGAGTACACAAGACCTCCTCTTTCCATCCCTCCTTTCCACACTGGTCCAATTCTCTGATCTTACCACCACATCCTAAAAAGGCAGGTGTGTATGTATATTTATTTCCCTGCCTGTGAAAATGGAATATGATTGATTTAAAAATTCCTTAGTCACATTCATTATTCACTTTGGGGCCATAGATGACACGAAGAAATACAAAAAATGGCCCTCTGGGCTTGGAAAGATTCAGAGTTTTGCTGGAGAGGGAAAATTAATAAAACAATTAGAAAACAAACTTTTAAATGTGGATAGTGAAGCATCCCAGAAAGAAGAAAGGCAAATATGAATTTTAATGTTTCGGAAGCAGCCTTGTGGAAGAGAGTCTAAGTCCATTTTCTTTTGCTATAACAAAATATCACAGACTGGGTACTTTACAAAGTATAAAGATTTATTCAGCTCATGGTTCTGATGGTCTGAGATCAAGGGACTGTAACTGTGGAGGGCCCTCTTATTGTGGGGATTTCATGCAGAGCTCAGAGACAGTACAGGGAGGCGCACAGAAAGGAAGGCCTGGTTTGCTAGGTTGGTTCTTGCTTCCTTTTATGCTAAGGCCACTAATGGCATTGCAGGAATCCCACCCCAGGACCTTCTCTAATCATAATCAACTTCCCAAGGACCCACCTCACAATACCATCAATATATAAACTTGAGGATTAAATTGCCAATGCAAAATTCTGGGGGCTATAGTCACCCATGCTGGGATTTGAACTTTGAAGGACAAGTAGTGCTCAGAGAGTGTGGGGGAGGGAGGGCATTTTGGTGGGTGTGGCCTTCAGCCTCCCGTGTCCCTGGTGATCATGCTGAATCAAGGCCCTGTCCTGGTGTTTCTGTCTGGACCGCATCTCCACATCTGCTCGGCTAATCTTCCACACCTATGTTGCTGCTAGTGCAAGACCTATTCTGAACATTGTATTAAAACAGAAGCCATCTCTCTGCTCTAGATGCCTCTTTGTCTCCTCCCCTCCTCTAGTTTTTTTGTTTTTTAGAATTTATTTATTTATTTATTTATTTATTTATTTATTTATTTATTCTTGTTTCAGAACTTTTGTTTATTTATTTATTTTTATGGCCGGCTCAGCCTGCCCTGAGGGCAGGGCTGGCACAGCATGTGGTGCTAGGGATTGAATCGTGGTCCCTGCAGCTTCCCAAGCTTTCCTAAGCAGGCACTTTAGACCACTGAGCCATCCTGCCGGGCCCCAGCATTTGATATTTAATTTTAAGTTCAGGCTGGCCTTGAACTCACTTTGTAGCCCAGGCTGGCCTTGAACTCACCAAGGTTGATCTTCCTGCCTCGGCCTCCTGAGGGCTGGCATATCGGGTATGCACCTTCATGCCTGGCAATTTTCTAAAGTGATACTTGTATTTTTCTGTCCTCCAGATGGTAAGCTTTCTAAGGGCAGGGATTTTTGCTCTCTTCCCTGTGGTAACCTCAATACCTCAACAGTGACCTATAGAGTAGTATAGGGAAATTGAGAATAAACTATTACTAGATCAAATGGGAAGAAAGGCACACAAATTTGTTAACTGACACAGGGGAAAATCATAGCATAGGAATGGTGCACAGTCTGAGGCTTCCTAAGGGCTGGATGGTTGAAGTGTGAGCATCAGAGAATAGAGACTAGGCTAGGGAGAGTTGGGGGTATCCTGGGGGGTCAGGGCGATAGGCTAGAAGAAGTGAGCGGCAGCATGCCTAGGAATGTGAGTTGTCCATTGTAGATAAATTCCCTTGGGTAATCGTTCAGGGCTGCTCTTAATTCTTTTTGGCTGAAAAGTGTGTTGGGGGCAAGAGGCATTCTGGGCTTGGAGTCCTACAGTCTCTTCATTCTGGAGAAAATCTTTTTTTGTGAATGAAACTTTAAGCTGATTGCATTCCTTCTGGGATAAAGCATCCTCCAAGACCCTCTTTGTGTTTTGAAAGACATAAGGGTTTAAAGATAGCACCTGTTAGGGGAAGGTCGGAGAGGAGCCTTGAGTTCTCCCTGCAGTTCAAAGTTGTCATCCTTTGAGTTTTGGAATAACATTTTAGGCAGTAGGTTATTTGTAAATGTTTCTTTAGAATATGAATGAGTAAAGCCACCTCTTCCTCCCAGATGGGGGGAGGAGGGAGGGAGGGAGAGAGGGAGAGAGAGAGAGAGAGACAGAGAGAGACAGAGAGAGAGAATCCATGGGAAAAATTAATCAAGTCAGCCCTGTAAGCTCTAGACTCTTTGCATTTCTAAGGGAGCAGCTGCTAAAGGCTCAGAGCTGGGCCTCTTTCTTATTTTCTGCAGGCCTGAAGACATACAATTTGGAAGAAGGAAATGGAAGAAAGAAACTAAATATTGTTCTGCATATTAATGTGACATCCTGACTTACTGAGGGAGCAGCACCTTGAAATGTATAAACGTTGAGAAGGCAATTGCTCTGCGTATTCCCACGTTTAAATGGTACACATGAGCTGCCTTCCCTCCCTCTGTCAGCTGTCCCTGAATCCACGAGCAATGCCCACATGTATACCTCTTCTCCTGGCAAATCCACTTGGATGTCTTCTTAAAATTCCCCTCCCCTCCCTTGCCACCACTGCTCTTCCTGCCCTGATTGGCCCCATCTCTGTGCATGGCACCATCAGACAGCCACTGCCGAAGCTCCAGATCCTCTGTCCCTGATGTCTTTCTCCTCCCACTGCACCTCTCCGCTGGATCCTATTCACTGTCCATCTCCACCTCCATCCACTGTGCTCAGAGGCTCCTGAGGATCTTCCTGCTTCCTCCCAGCCCCTAAAATCTTCTCCCAGAGCAGCCTGAGGGAGGGAGTGTCTTCAAAGGAGGCAAGCTGGTATATCTGTGCAACCCAACAGTTACTAGATATAAAACTAAGAGACAAGATGGATGCTCCTTCGGTCCATGACAGGGGTGGGGAGTCACAGATGGCTTGGCCTTAGGTCTGTGCTGGGCGAGGCAGTACATCTGTGACTCCTTTTGCTGAAACCCTGGTCAAGATGTTGCTGTACACCTCACTAGTAAGACTTAGACAAATTACTTTGGATTGGTACATGGCGAGGGAGGGATTTGGTATTGAGTCCAAAATCTGAGAGGCTAAGCTGGGGTTTCCCTAAAGAGGTCCAGGAGTTTGAAGCACCAAGAAAATGTTGAGGAATATGCAAATCCGAGGGTAGAAGGATTCTTGGGAAAGATTTAATTTGCTATTTTACCTTCAGGATGTGGCGCCTGAAACCCTTTAGCTGTCTTCCGTATAACACTTAATATTTCAAATGATAAGATAGCGTGTAAATATTAAAAACTTGTTTCTTAAGGGATAGATGGTGAGGGTCACTGTGTGCATACTTTCATTAAAGGACAATAAAAATGCATGTAAGTTTGTAATTAGGAGTTGTTGTCTTAAGACGTTCTAATGTATTTAATGAGTCTTGCCCTTTGCCTAAATTCTAATGGAACTGTTCGTGGGTACTGTCTGGTTGGGCTTTGTCGTGTGTACTAGCCTCATGAGATCAGGCCTGGGGCAAAGAGTGGCTAATTAGGGCCACCTCAGTCTTCAGCAAGGGAAAGATTAGAGGTTTGAGGGGAGAGACATAAAGGGGGGGAAGAGAGAGGAAGAGGAGGAGGGAGGGGGAGGGAGAGAGATGCAGAGACAGAGACAAAAAGACAGAGAGACAGCAGAGACAGACACACATAGAGGCAGAGACAGAGACAGAGAGACAGAGGGAGAGACAGACAGCAACACACAAATATAGAGACAGCGTGACAGCAGAAACAAACAGAAATAGCAGAGAAAGACAGAGACAGAGACAGAGAGAGAAAACCACAGATATATATATATAGAGAGAGAGAGAGACAGAAAGGGCAAGGGAGGGAGGCAGAGAGCAGAGAGAAGGAGACAGAGCAGACCTTTCTAAGCAGGTGAGTTTTTAGTATCTTGTCTGTGCTGTTTCGCATGTATCACTTTATATATCCTATGACAGCCTTACCATGTTGGCAGTCTTGTTTCCTTTCTAACAATTGGTAAGCGGGTAGCCAAGAAATTGAACAAGTTATCCAAATCTCATAGGGAGAGTGTAGAATGCCTAGCCTAGTGGAGCCAGCCTCCTCTTTCCTCTTCCTCCTCAAATCCATGTTTTCCACTGCTAAGAAAAACTGGAACGAAAGACTGCCAGGAACTTGGTTGTGATGTAAAAGAGCATTCCTTGCCTTCTTATTCAGCGTGGCTTTTTTCCTCCTGAAAAGCCTGGACTCTTCTGAATCAGCTTCCAGGTGAGAATGAGAGACCGATGGAACCACAGAGCCCAAAAGGCATGGTGCGGTGAGCCGAGACGGGAGACGATGCATTTTAGCTTTATGCTTCTTCTGATGTAAAGAACAGAAAATCTGTTTTGGTTTGTGAAAAAAGAATCTTCTTTAAGAAAAGTGTCTTAGAGATAGCGGATGAGGGTGAGTAGTATCTTCCTAACCCCGTTGTGTCAACGATGATTAGAAAGTGATGCGGACAACGCACGGGCCGGTGATCAAGGGTGAATATCGCACAAGTGAGGGCAACCATCGCCGTTCCCTGGATTTCAAGGAGACGTGGCAAGTTTCTCAGCAAACATGCCATTAGTAGTTGGCAGGATTTTCCTCACTGAATGATCCATTTACAATCAGAAAACACCCTACGTGCAAAGGCAGTTTGAACTGGAGAAGAAGAGGAATATGTTGATCCAAGACCTTTGTTAATACATAGAAATAAGGAAAACGTAAGAGGAGTAATTGTTGGGAGCAAGTCCAGGTCTGTGCAGGCAGAAACAGACGGTCGCCGTGTCATGCTGAAAATGGGTGTGGCCCTACGGCGGTACTGCGATCCGTGAATGCTTCTGTTTGCAAACAGAAACATTTGCCAAAATTTTGTTTTCTCTGCCAAAACATGCATGCTAAGTTTGTGACCTGAGGCGCCACTATGTGTAGCCTGTAATTGTCCTGTCCTGAGCTGGATCTCATTCTTTGAAGTGCAGAGAAAATCTCACTGCCCTGATACCAAACTAGAGTAATAGTTGTGATAGGCGTTGTCTACACTAGCAAGGGCTTCCTGCTCTCCCCTCCTTGGTCACAGCAGACTGTGTTTTCCTGCCTCTCTGGCTGGGTGAAACGCTCTCACTGCCCAGCTATGTGAGCAACAAGATTGGTCTCTATGACTTCTGATGAATGTGTTGAAATGCTAGCATGTGTTTCCATTTTTGTTTCCTTATCATGGTGAACTGGCAAGGACTGTGATGAAGGTGGAGATGCGTGGGACTGAAGTCCGGAATGGTGAGCCACCACACGGAGCACAGGTGTCCCAAAGGGCCACGTGGCCCTGCAATGATTTAGTGTGACAAGAAATTAAATGTGTGTTGTCTTAACACCCTGAGAGTTTTGGTGATGTTTACCACCATAGTGTGACCTAGGCTATTCATTATGAGCACCCTAGTAGGATGCATACACACACTCACACAGACACAGAAGTCAAAGGAACATACAAGTTAGGCTTTGTGTCTTAGATCTAATTACATTTTCCCGTACAGATAAACTACATAGAGGACAGGGAGTCAGAAGAGACTCGCCCCTTTTTCTATTAGCTCCCTGCCTGGGGTACTCATAACCTTGGTGTTTAGAGACCCTGGTGTGGTGAATTCTGTGCAGCCATTCCTGACCCCCAAGTCGTTGCTCACATACTCTTTGTTCTAACTCTCCTCACCCAGGGCCTGACGTCTTCCTGATCTCACCGAATCTGGTGATTCACAGATCTCACAAAATCCGGTGTTTTTGTCCTGAGAATGCCTTAAAGTGGGATTCAGGATTCCTGTGTAAGGTTTATCTGTGGAAAAACTAGAACTTTCTCCCATCAAGACAGCATCCTCTTAGCAGAGATTCTAAGAGAAGGAGTCAGAAAAAACCCAAGGTTTTGATTGTCTGTTCACTCTGTACCTTAGCCTGTATGATGTCCGAGGAAGGGAGATTTGTGTGTACGAGGAAAGTTACCAAGAGGAAGAAATGATCCCCTCTTCCCATCATACTAAGAGGAAAGTAAGACTCATCCTGGCAGGCCTCCGTGGCAGCCCAGCGAATGAGGATAATGATGGGGTCTGACTCTTCATTTAAGTGGTCTTTTCTTAGTTTCTTCCCTAACATGAATATGATGTCGAGGGAACTATAAATGGCTGTGGTTCAAAGACGTGTGACTTGGTATTTATATATTACCTGCCCCCTTCATAAAGTGTTCATGAATGTTTGCAAAGCTCTTTGAAATCCTCCAGTGAAAGATGTAACGTTAAGTGAAAAATATTATTATTGTTATTAGAAGGTAATAGACATCTTTGAATGATCGGCCATAAGAGTAATTGACATAAGCATTAAAAGAAGCACTAGCGATCATCCAGACAGATTCAGCGTCTCCAGCGCTGTCAGCCTCCAGGTTACATATATTACACCGCTTCCCTGACACCCATGCTAATAACCACATAATTCACACATTAAATCACCACTTCCAGGGAAAGGTTGAGCTTGCTCAAAGCTCTGTGGATAGTGACACTGAAAGAGTATTAAATGTTGAAAGATCTGAAATGGAAGAGAGGTGCTCTTAGACAGAGACAAGATCCAGCTTCAGAAAGCCACAATGTTTGACAGGATTGGAGAGAGTCACAGATACTTCGGGAACAGAGAGCAAACCTTAAAATAGAAGTTTGGAATGCTGTGAGTGCAATACAAACATAAAGTAAGATAGATCAGTGCATAGGAAACTTCTTCATTTTTATTATATTCTCTCACTTGAAAAATGGTGGTAGCAAAAGCAGGCTGATTGTGATCTAATTCCCTTAACCTAGAGTTGCTTAGTAGTTCTCAGCCTTCTGCATCAAACTCAGTCTTGGTTAGGCCTGGCAAGCTGGGTCCACCATACTTGCTAGCTCTGGTTGGATGGCAGTGACTACTTGAGTAGAGCATGCAGAAGATGTACCAGGGCACATGTGCCCTAGCAGGACACAGCTAAGGTCCAGGAGCACTGCCTGCCACGAGAGGGGTGGTAGTGCATGTGTGGGCTGAACCTGCCCAGGGGTCGGGGCAGATGGAAAGGATAGCTGGGGTTTAGTTCAAGGTTGCTTTGATGCTCTGTGTCTGTGTCTCTCCCTCTTCTTCTCCTCCTCTCCCTCCTTCTCCCCTTCCCCCTCCCTGTCTCCCTCCCTGCCCCCTCTCTTTCAGGCAGAGTCTCCATATGTAGTTCAATCAAGCCTTGAACTCAATATGTAGCCGAGGCTGGCTTCACATCATGCAAATCTTCCTGCCTCAGCTTCCTAGGTATTTGAACTGTGGACCTGCACCACAAACCTGGCAGTTGCTTTGGTCCTGACATACAAGCAAAGATGCTTAAAAAGCACATCAAAGGACTTACCCTTGATAAGAGTAGAGATGAAAAGAAATGACATCTCTCTGTCTTCCTTCTTTTTCTCAGGGAGGATTGATCACTTTAGTCTGGTGGCTTTGATGGTGTGCATGGAGAGACATGAGCCCAGGTCCCTAAGAGAATCAAGAGCCATGGGCTTCTTGTTTCTTATGCCCCAGTCGCATCAGCATCGACAAATGCCCTTTCTTCCAGCAAAGGCCGCTCTGTTGTGCTGCTCAGCACTCTGTTTCCCCCACTGCATGTCTGGGTCTCTCTGTGCTGGGCCTGGGGATTTTCTTTTTTGTCCACTACCCTGGACAGCCTGACCACAGCGAATCATACAGTGTCTTGCCACAAGGTGGTTCTCAGAGTGGCATCCAGATCTGCAAGCTGCCTTTGAATGGCAACCTACTTTTTGAGTCTCATTAATTACTATGAAAGTGTTCATTCACCAAATGGTTTTGCTCTCTAGTTGAGCATATGCTGACTTCCAAAGGGCAAGATCTTGTCTTATCAGCAGAGAAAGGTCCAAGAGGAGGCAATGGCCCTTTGGGATGCCTTGCTCAGTGTGCTGTTACACGTTACTCTGCATTTGTGATGCGTGAAGCATTGCCCTAAGTATTTGCTTTCATTACTTCACCTAATGCTTTCAGTTTCCAATGATTATGTCCGTTCTATAGATGAGAGCAACAAGGTTTGTAGAACGTATTTTCTCGAGGTTGCATACAAAGAAAAGGTTGAACTTAAAGCCAGGTCCCTTACTGCGCTGGTCGCTCCCTGCTCTCTGCTCTGTATGCCTCTGTGTGGGGCGTGGACTGAGGGATTCCTGACAGGTAAGGCTGGGTGCTTCTGACCCCTGCTAGGACCTGCCAGACAGGCTCCATGAACAGCTGAGCTAAAGCATTTCAGTTGTCCGTGTTCCTCCTTTTAAAACATTACTCTCCTCTGGGACCTCGGGGTGCTGTGGCTATAGTTGACTTCTATTTTCAACCAACCATAGATGGGAAAGACTGAAAACACGTTTCCAGAAAGTAAAGCTAGAAGTTTCTAGATGTCAAGTACTACGCTGAATCCACACAAGGGAAGAGGTGCTAGATGTTAAAAGTAATAGGGAGACAATCTAAGAAACCAGGAGGATGTGGAGGTGAGAGGCAACTTCCACCAGGAGATGGGAGCATCTTCAGATTTGGGTATCCCTATGGGTTCTGAAGCCAGGCCCTACAGCGACTGAGGGACACTGCACTGCAAATGTCAGTTACAGATAACTCAAAAGGTCTTGATTGATTGATTTGAATTTGCCAAATGGCCTAATTTAATTTTCTTTTTTGGGGGGGATCTTTATTCATTTTAATGAGAAAAAAGATAAAATAGTAATGAAACAGTTTCAAAATAAGTTAGTAGGATGGTTATAATAATAATGCATATTGTTGTCTTCATAGCACTTATTCAGAGGACAAGATACAGACCAGATATCCTGTCTAAACAATATTAGTACAAAGTTTTATTCTCAGTGCACTAAGACAAAGTAGCTATATATCTATCCTAACTTTCTTGTGCATATATCTGTCTATCTATCTATCTATCTATCTATCTATCTATCTATCTATCTATCTATATTTCTTTTTAAAGTTTCTAATAGTAGGAGAAAATAGGTCTTATAAGTAGATTATAAGTCAAAGATACAGTATAATCATAAAACAAAAAGCATAATTAAACAACATTCAGGAAATTAATTAAATATTAATTAATTAAAATTAAATTAGATATTTCAAAACAATATTCCAAAATTCAAATCAAATCATGAGGCCAACTTAGAGGCCTGAATGTTGTACATCATATGTATGAATCTGATTCAGAGTACTTGCATAGTATTTGAGTAGGTTACTATATACAAAAACATCAACTAAGAAAAAGTTTCCATAGCAGTAAAGAGTTACAAAGAATAAAACATAACATAAATACTGGAATGGCAAATATATGACCAGAACTTCTGGCAATTTGGGGATAGGTATCACCCAAAGTTCTAGTATGTCATGGATACATACAGTGTCAGTGATGCTTACTGGTGGCCAGGTGTCACTTGTGGGACTGAGCTACTGCTGTTTCCTTGGTATCCACCCTGTAGAACCTGACAGAATCATAACCAATAGGGTTCAGGAGAAGACCATTTATAAAGTATGCTGATGGAAATATTTTGCTACTCTGTACAAAAGAATAGTTGAAAAACTGCTTTCGTATACCTCTTTTTTTTTTTTTTTTTTTTCTTCCTGTGTTTAATTGTTTGCCCTTGTTTGGTGGGTCCTTTCCGTTCTCCTTCATGGAATTGTGGTCATTTTGATCCTTCTTTAGAATATCTTTTAGTGAAGTATGGAGGGTTGACTTCATCATCATGAAATTCTTTTGTTTAAAATACATTTGCTGAGCCGGGCGTGGTGGTAGTATTTTTTTTTTTTTTTCTTACTTCAGAAATTATTTCTGATCTGATTTTCTTTATACCTTTCTGCAGTTGTTTCCTTACTACAGATGCTATTATTTCAGAGATTTCAGGTGTGTGATTTGCAATTTCTTCTATGCTATTGTCTCCTGAATTTGTTCTGCATGGGCTTGGGGCCTGAGAGCACATTTTGCTTCTTTTCTTTGTCATTTTGTACAGCCCTGCCTTCTGATCTTTGGTGTAGAGCTCTGGCAGAGTTCTTACCTTAGCACCAGATCTGGATCTTCCAAGTTCAAACTCATCCAGGTGGGTGTGGCTGGGGTCTGGCTGCTGAGCTCCACTTCTTCCTATTGTAGCCATTGGAGGCAAACCTGCTGTGCCTCTCTGGCAAGATGTTCTGCTTCTGGATCAGCTGGATGGGTCTTATCTCTAGTCTCTCTATAGGGAGTTTTGTAGCAATTTTCCACACTAGACCTGTCTGATGGATGAAGTTCCACTCACATGCTGGGCTTTGTTGCTGGGTGGAATGAGTTTCTGGTTGGGCCCAGGGTTACCTCATGCATGTGCTGGGCCTGGTTGCTGGGTTGAATGAATTTCTGGCGGGCCCAAGGTGGTCTCACTCATGTGCCAGGTCTGGTTGTTCACTCGAATGAGTTTCTGGTAGGTTCAGGGCAGTCTACCTCACCTTCCGGGTCTGGTTGTTGGGTAATCTTCTTCATGCATTCTATTTCTTTCCTATATTGCTTGTTCAAAGATTCCATCATTTTTCTATTCTCCTCTATTTTTTTCTGTCAGTGTCTTCTTTACAAGCACTTAGTATATCTTTTATTGTAGGTATTATTTCATTTTTTACTTCAGAAATTGTTTCCAATCTGATTTCCTCTATACCTTTCTGCAGTTGCTTCTTACTTTGGATGCTATTATTTCAGAGATTTCAGGTGTGTGATTTCCAATTTCTTCTATGTTATTGTCTCCTGTGTTCTGGGTGGGCTCAGAGACTAAGAGTGCATTTTGTTCCTTCTCTTTGTCATTTTGAATAGCCCTGACTTCTGACCTTTGATGTAGAGCTTTGGTAGAGTTTTTACCTTAGCACCAGGTCTGGATCTACCAAGTTCAAAGTAGTCCAGGTGGGTGTGGCTTGGGTCTGGCTGCTGAGCTCCACTTCTTCCTGTTGCAGCCCTTAGAGGTGAACCTGCTGTGCCACTCTGGCAAGATGTTCTGCTCCTGGATCAGCTGGGGGTGTCTTGTCTCCAGCCTCTCTGTAGGGAGTTCTGTGGCAGTTTTCCACACTGGACTTGTGTGATGGACGAAGTTCCACTCATGTGCCGGGCCTTGTTGCTGGGTTCAATGAGTTTCCAGCAGGCCAGGACTTGATTTAAAATCTCTCATTTTTCTTTGGCTTAGGAAAAATATCATAAAAAGACAAAAGAAGAAGTCACAGCACCTAACATTAATAAACATTTATTCATTACTGGCTGTCTTAAAATTTAGGTTAACACATAGTAGCAATATAGATGTCCATTTTCTTTCTGTTTGGTAATTTGCTGCCATTTAAACCAGCACAGGGTCTGGCAGGATGGCTCAGTGGTCTGAAGTGCCTGCTTAGGAAAGCTTGGGCGGCTGTAGGGACCGCGGTTTGATCCCGGCACCACATGCTGTGCCAGCCCGGTCTTAAGGGCAGGCTGAGCCGGCCATAAAAATAAATAAACAAAAGTTCTAAAAAAAAAAAAAAAAGGTTTACCAGCTGGGTGTGGTGGTGCACGCCTGTAATCCCAGCACTCGGGAGGCTGAGGCAGGAGGATCAGTGCAAGTTCAAGACCAGCCTGGGCTACAAAAGTGAGCTCAAGGCCAGCCTCAATTGCATAGCGAGACCCTGTCTCAAAAAGACCAAAAAAAAAACCAGCACAGGGGCTGGGGATTTGGCTCAGCAATGGAATGCTAGCTTAGCAAGGTGGAAGCCCTGGGTTTGGTCCTCGGCACCAAAAACAAAATAAACAAAAAAATTAAATCTCCCTTAAACCAGCACAGTTCAGCATCTGTTCTTACCAACACCTTGGATTTTGGTCAGTTTTGTTGCCACAGCAGGCCCTGTTACATCACTCTATATTTTTTTATTTTTTATTTTTTTTATTTTCTGTCTTTTTGAGACAGGGTCTCGCTATGCAGTTGAGGCTGGCCTTGAGCTCACTTTTGTAGCCCAGGCTGGTCTCGAACTCACACCAATCCTCCTGTCTCAGCCTCCCAAGTGTTGTGTTACATCATTCTATAACCTTGGGTTTTATTGTTAGAAAAGCAGTGAGCACTTTTATAATTTTACTATCTGTTTTTTTCGCAGCAAAACAGTTGTGTCTATCCTGATATACACTATGTTTAGGGCATGTTATTAAAATTCAATCTGCCACTGACGAGCCTGAATTGGAGAATAAAGCTGTGAACTTTTCAAGATTCTAATGAGGATCATGGATTTACTTTTGGTGATTTCAGATTTGGGTTGTGGATGCTTTCTGGCTGTGTGATGTCAAAATGGGTCAAAGTTGGTAGTGTAGGAAGCTGTTGGTTATTCAAAATAAACCTTTACCAGGATTTCTCCCAGTGCCTTGGGTCAATTCCAGTAGGGAATTGTTAGGATGTTGTCGTAAATAATCACAAGTATCTACCAGGTAACAAGGACATCTTGACCCATTTTTTAAAAAGTGAAACTGAAAATGTATGTCTAGATAAACTCTCTCCTCTTTGCCATCTTCCATCCTTGCCCTGTTTGTCTATACCAGATCAACAGCCCAAAGAAAGAATTTGTGGTTCATAATGTAAAGAAAAGAGCTGGAGAAGCTCTTTGATGTAATTGTTTAATTGTTGAAATCTGTGAAGAATAAAAATACCTAGAGCAGAAATTAGCTTAAAATTCTGGAGAGATTCATGGTGATTAAGCATTAGAGAGTGAAAGTTCAAAGTTGGCCCTCCAGGCAGGGTTTGGACAATGACCTAAGTCCTTAGCTAAGAGCTATGAGAGTCTTCAGAGCAGGCCTTGGATCGCAACCCTTTCTGTGTCCTTGATAAATTGTATAGAATAGCAATAGGAACTTCATGAATATCTGTTAGCTGCTCAGATTGTTGGTGCCTAATGTGTATCACCAAAGGATGGGCTTCTGTGTCCCCACACAGCCTTAGTGCCCATGGGGCACACTGACTGGTCCCTCTGTTACTGTTCTCCTTCCTAAGATAAAATAACTCAACACCCAAAGTCAAAGGAGGGAAGGCTTATTTCATCCCACACTTCCTAAAGGTCTCAGTCCATAGTTAGCTGGCTCCCAAGGCATTGCAGAGAAGAAACAGATCATGGCAAAGCAGAACAGGCACAAGTAGCAAGCCACAAGCACCAGGGACAACAGCTGCTCTCTTTATGTCCCCTATAGTCTGTCCAGGATACCTGTCCTTGGGGTGGGAGACACTGACACATAGGTGGGCCCTCCCATTATCGTCACCCAAAACTATGCCAAACCAATCAATAGTCTGGTTTGGTAAGTACACATCTTTAATCCCTACATCACACACTCTAGATTCAGCCACCTCTGAAAAGTTTTTCTAAGGCAATTTTTCCTTGAAGCAAAATATGTTAGTTAGTACAGATACCCTAAACTTGGTTCTTATTTAATAAAAATAATGGTAATTTGCTATGTTTCAGGCACTGCTCCAGGTACTTGATATGAAGGATCTTACTTAATCCTTATAACAATGATAAGAGATTCTTTTATTATTAGCATTTTTAAATCAGAAAATAAAGGCACAAAGAGATAACAGTACTGTACAGAAAATAGTACCTCAGAAAATGCATAAAAAAGACTTCAAACTGACTTTTACAATTACTATTCTGTGTGTGTGTGTGCGTGTGTATCGGTGTGTGATGTTAATTATTTTTTTTTTTGTCTGCATTTAATTGGAACACAGGATGCTCAGTTTTCTAGTTGTTTTGAGAAAGATTAGCCTTTGAACTGGTAGGCTGAGAACCTACTGTCCTTCCCAGCGTGTGGACCTCACCCAGCCCCTGGGCCTCACCCAGCCCCTGGAAGCTCTGAGAGCAGAAACCAGGAGAGGAAGGCTCTGTTTCTGGCCCTCCTGCCTGAGCAGAGACTTCAGTCTTCTGCCCCTGAAGCGTGAGGAGACCACCAGATGCCTCCTTGTCCTCAAGCTCTGCATACTTGTAGGGGAGCTGTGCCACGGGCTTCCTTGGTTTGCGACTCGTGGATGGTGGATTGTGGGATTTCTCATCTGTCAGCTGCCATAATCACATGAGCTAATTCTTCATTAAATGTCTATGCTGCATACATATATTTATTATTGTTAGCTGGGGCTACAGCTCAGTGGCATAACCGCCTGCCTGGCAAATGAAGGGTCCTGAGTCTGATCCCTGATTAAAAAAAAACATATATATATATATATATATATATATATATATATATATATAATTGTCACTATATATAAAAGTTAGATATGCACTTTAATTATATCAATTTAATTAATTATGTTTAATTATATTTAATTATATTAAGTGATTACATTAATGATGTTAAATATAGATCTATATATTATCACTTATTATTTATTATATAAATATAAATGTAAAAATATACTTTCTAGTTCAATTTTCAAGTTCAGTGTAGAGAAGCCTGGTAAATATTGTGTTCTAATGAATAAAGCAGCTTTTAAGCTGCTGCACACAAATTTAAACTTTTTAGTGTCTGGCGCCAAGTCCTTCCAAGAGGCAGTGCTACTGCAGTGCGTAAAAGCATAGCATCCAGGACTATGCAGCGTGCGTTCATGCGTGCACGTGTGCATGCGTGAGTGCAGCTCTCACCTCAGTATGAGAAAGGCTGCACCTGCTGGGCCCCTCCAGCTCAGTGCCCAGAAGGTGGAATCCAGCCCCAGGGCTGTTGTCAGGATTAAGAGTCGGAATGCCTGCGCCAAGCTGTCAGATAGTACACAGGTGATCCAGGTGTGTGATCTTAAATTTCTTAGTAGTCCTATTTCTTTCAAAAACAAAATGAAATAGGAGAAATTAATTATACTTTATATAACCCAACATATCTAAAATTTTATATATTTGATGTGCAAGGAGAATTTAGCTATTAATATGATATTGTTAGGCTCTTTTGGTTTGGTCCTAAGTCTTTGTGGGATAAGTGTTTTTTTACACAGACTCTCTCAAAGCGGATGAGTCTCATGACCTGGCCAGTGCCTGGTGAGCCAGAGGTTCATGAGAGTTGTGTATTATTTTATGTTTCAAATGCTTGAATCCTTCATTTCTTTCTCTACAGTCATACTTCAGAGCAGTGCCTATCAGGTCGTCCTGGATTCTGGCCTAACTCAACCTCCTCGTCCTCACCTGCCACAGCCCCTGCCACCTGGTTTTTATGCTGAGCTCAGTTCAAAGCATGTATGTGATCACGTGGCCACCACTGCTCCTTGTCACTTGCTGGCTACTCTGAGCCTCAGTCACTCACCTTTGCTCATCTGCCTCACTCCCCTTCCTGAACGGTGGATGTGTCTTTTCTTTCTCCCTGTATTCAGAAGTGTTCTAGAAGTTTCCAGTCATTGTCAGAAGACTATTAAAATGCTTCCATAGATTCACATTCTTTCCTTATCTGTGTTTATAATTTTGCTCTCATTAGTGAGGTCAGTTAATATCCTGTCTCTTATTCCTGACAGTCTGTAAGTTCCTTCAGAGCAGAAACTATATTTGATTTTCTTCACATTTTATTCTTTATATATGGTCCAATGCCTGTTCCTTGCAGGCTTTCATAAAATTCTTTGAATAAATAACTGAAACAACTGAACATGTAATTGTTATACTACAAGACCTTACAAAAATAGAATGAAGAGAATTTAAAATAAGGGGGAAAATGCCATGTTGGTAGCATCTAATTAAAACTCTTCAAGGATAAAAACAGAAATATCCTAGAACAGAATAATGTACTATGTAACACAATTCAGAAAACTTCACAAACAGCAATACAATATTTAGAATGACAGGGACACAGAAGACCACGTCCTCAGACACTCCAAGAATATAAAACAAAACAAAACAAAAAATCAGACACAGGAAGGAATGTTATGAGCCATAGTCTACTTGTCTTGTTCCTAAGAAATTAAGTATGAAATGGATGTGGAGAAGTATTGGTGATAAAGAAAGCGTGATGCCTATCCAATGCAGATTTCATATGATAATCTTTACTCTTTCAGCTGCAACAGTTGAAATATCATGGACATTTCAGTATCTCAGCAAATAGTAAGGAAATGCAGTTGGCCAGTGAGTCAGCACACGTCTGTGTCTTGTGTGTGCCGTGTGCTGGGAAGGCAGTGCCAAGCAGCAAGCTGCGGCTTCAGCGCTCTGTACTGGGAGTAGAGGGGCGCCGTTACCTCTCATTTCCCTTCCTCTTTTTTTCTGTCGCTTGTGCTGAGACACGAAGGGCCAGAAGAGGATTAAAGTGCAGTGTCAACACATGTAATACGAGTAACCGTCGACTTTTCAGTTCTGTGGATCTCATTAATGAGGCAACTTACTAATAAGGTAAAGAAGATGGTGGTAATGATGGGAAGAAATTAAGAAGTCCTCCAAGATTGCTTTGTTCTGCAGTGCAAAAGCATGAATACTTCCCTCTAAGAAAACGTGAAGTGAATGAGCATACTCAGCTACTGTGAAGCAGAGCTTGCTGACTTCATCAACTGAGTGAAGACAGAACATGAGAAGGAGGAACACGTTGGAAATACAACAAGACAGAGTAAGCTACATTATACTACTATAAGTTAATCAAAAAATCTCAGAGACCAGAAAAGATTTAGTTCTTGCTTCTTGCTTCTACAATATCTATTTCACATTTGGTAGCGATCTGCTAAGCAGTGAAAGGAATCTAGCCACTTTCAACTTGTGGTTCTGTCGCTAACACTTCCAGATTGCCAGGGAAGGGGACGAGAAACCTGGTATTCACTCCCTGCGCCTGGACGTGACACACACCACTCCTGTTCACGTCCATTTTGCAAGGTTTATCACGTGACTTTGCTGAAGCAAAGAGGGCTGGAGGGGTAGCGCAGAGCTGGGTGCTAGTGAGCTCAAGGGTGTCCACTGCCCAGATGCTGTGAAGTATCCAAATGGAAATACCTCACAGGTAGGTGAACTATTATGTAAACATGGAACTAAGCTTGGGATCTAAATTCTTAGGCTCCACCAAGGCTGAGCTGTGACAAACACTTGTCTGGAAAACTCAGGGGCACATGGACAGTACTTGTTGTCTTGGAAGAGAAAAAGTTATCTATGAATATAATAGAGGAAAATAGGGTGAAAAAAAGAGAACTATCCTAGGATCTTGGAATTTCCACAGGGCAAGATTATTTCAAGAAGAAGGATGACTTGCCTATTTCTATAAATGCTTCTGAGAGATTGTGTAGACTAACATCAGGTCATGGTACACTGAAGAGTAAGAGAACAAACAAACAAAATAAGCTTTCTGGGGCCCGGCGGGATGGCTCAGTGGTCTAAAGCCCCTGCTTGGGAAAGCTTGGGCGGGACCGCGGTTCGATCCCCGGCACCACATGCTGCGCCAGCCCTGCCCTCAGGGCAAGCTGAGCCGGCCATAAAAATGAGTGAATAAACAAATAAAGATTCTGAAACAATAAAAAATAAAAAACAAATCTAAAAAAAAAAAGCAAAATAAGCTTTCTCCTCAGCCCCAGGAAACTGTTTATAAGACTAAGGAGCCATCACAATGGCATGTAAGTTTAAAAAAATTTTTTAAATTGATTTATTTATTTGGTACAGAGTCTTGCTACATAGCCCAGACTCATAGTGAGTCTCCTGTCTCAGGCTCCTAAACACTGGGATTACAGGCTTGTGCCACCATACCTGGTTTCATTGACCAGCTCCACGTTGGGATGGCATGGCATGTGGTACTGGGGATTGAACCATGTCCTTGCACTTGCCAGACAGGCACTTAGCCTGCCAAACTATCTCCCTGGCCCTGCATATAAATTTTTTATAATGGAGACCTACTATGAAGACAAGAATATGCATTATATTAATTATTGTGGGTGTCCAACTAATGTGTTTTGAAACTGTCTCATTGTTATTTCTTATTAAAAGTAATAAAATTATAAAAAATAAATAAAATGTTTATAATGGATAGAATATTCTTCATTTATAACAAGAAATCTGTTACTCCTTAAGGTTAGCTACCACCCAGCCACCACAGAATACATTTATTATATAGTTACAGTATGCTTAGGTATGTGTGTACTGCTAGGTCATAATCACATAATGTAGATGTTTGTGAACTTTTCTGTAAGTATTTTATGTTTAACAAGCTAAGTATTCTATATTAGGGCTTCTCAACTCCACTACTGAAGCTCAAACTAGCAATAGAAAATACTTCAACAAGTAGGACTGGCTGGTGAGCTGGTGAGATGATTCAGTGGTCTAAAGTGCCTGCTTAGGCAAGTTTAGGCAACTACAGGGACCATGATTCAATCTCTGGCGCCACATGCTGTGCCAGCCCCAATCCCAGGGCAGACTGAGCCAGCCATAATATCTATATCTATCTATCTATCTATCTATCTATCTATCTATCTATCTATCTATCCATCTATCTATCTATCTATCTATCTATCTATCTATCTATCTATCTATCAGAAGACTGGGTGTTGCTGCATTTTTCTGTATACATGATCACAAACTTGGTGGCCTAAAAATGACATTCTTTTATTGTCTTACAGGTTCTGTGGGCTGGGAGTCTGTAGTCAAGTCTTCTGCTCACATTTCCTAAGGCTACTGTCAAAGTGTCAGAAAAGCTCTACTCTCATCTGAGGCTAGCAGTTCTTTTCCAGAACTGCTTGTTGGCAGACTTTATTCTTTTGCAGCTAAGTTATACAAATTGATTCTTCAGTATCAGCAAGAGTGCACATCTCATTAGGGATTTCTAAGAGGTCCTAAGACATCTTGAAGGGCTTGCTTGATTAGGCGAGGCCTATCCAGATTCAAGTTTCCTTTGTTTATCTCAAAGTCAACTGATTAGGGACCTTAATTTCATCTGTGAAATATCTTCACCTTTGCTGTATAAGGCAATGTAATCATGTGAGCAGTAGCCTGCCACACATCCTAGTTGTGTTCACACTTGAAAAGAGAGATTAAGTGCACTCGGATGTGTGAATTCTTTTTTTTTTATTATTATTATTGTTATTATATTTTACAAGAGTACATTGCAAAATGTTTTCTTCATCATAGTTGTTCAGACTAAAAGATGCAGATATGATTTCTTGCCTAAACATCATTAGTACAGATCTTTCTTTTCAGTGAACAAAGAGAAAGTAGCTGTATATTTAGTCTAATACTCCATAATAGTAGTGGATTATCTGCTCCATCAGGCATTATTGGGCGCTGTTGACTTGAGCCTTTTACAACTCAATGTATTAATATGGCTTTCCTTTTTATACTTCATGGTTAGACTTTTCTGCTGGATGGCTATGACCAAGATAAAGCAAGACCTATGTTACAAAAATATATGTAACTTTTGGGTCTGACAAGGTCAGTTAGGTTCCCTCAGGGTTTACCCTGGAACCATATGGTGGTTTGCAAAACTTTTGTCAGTGTCAGCCATCTGGATGAATCATGGCGATTGCTTGACCATTTTGCTCTCTGTGGAAGCCTGAGAGAATGCTTTCTCTCTAGGTGACTCTCCTTAGGCACACTATACATCATAGATCACTTTCCTCTGCAGCCCCATAATCTCCTTAAACAGGAAATTTGGGACTGCACTGAATTATAGGCCATTACAGTACAGGTTATTTTATGTCCTGTGTTCTCACTGAACTTGAAGGGCTAGAGCCAAGACTATACTTGCATCCCTTATTTTTCTCTACTTTTTCAGACTGCCATCTTAAGTTGTTAACCATCCAGAAGAGAAGCTTAATGGTATTATTCCCTATAATTTTGGTACTTGGGTTTAACACCACTATCTTTCTGAATATCAAATGCCTTCGTCATAACATGAAACAGGATTTTCCATCAATTATTAATATTCTAAAGTTTAAAACTTCTATAGAATGTAAAAAATAAAAAAGAACAAATAAGTATTGTTGCACAAATATTTTTTAACTTAATTTACAAAATTATAGCATTACACTTTTATGGACTTTTTCCTTGTCTCCTATTCTATTACCTTTCTTTCTTTCTTTCTTTCTTTCTTCCTTTCTTTCTTTCTTTCTTTCTTTCTCTCTCTCTCTTTCTCTTTCTTTCTTTCCCTCATTTTTAAGCAAACATTTACTTGAGAGACAGTATAGCAATAATTGATATGATATTAGAAGCAGTGCATAATTAGAAGACCAGAATGATAGGTATTCCAAGCACGGATTTAGTAGCACATATCACTATCCTCTGTGTATTTGTTTAGTTCACAGATACCTATATATATATATATAGTTAGTCAGGGTATCAATTCTGCCAATTACAATTACATCTGCTAGTTTCAAAAACCTCTTGGAGATTTTAGAAACAGTGTCTTAAGCATCTTTTGAGTATAAGTGCATGGTTTTGTCCCTACCATGTTTCCTAATTGTTCTCCTAGTTCTCTCTTCCCTGTTTAATCCTTAAATTCCCACTTTCCATTTAACTATATTATGCCTTTCCATTTTTATTTCTTCTTTCTAGTTCTTACATTAGGGAGACTATATGATATTTACACATGTAGGTCTGGTTTATTTCACTTATGAATATTTGTTCAAGATACGTCCACTTATATATGAAGGCTTTCAGTTTGTTATTCTTTAAAGCTAAGTAGTATTCAGGGACTTATCAATTTTATTTTATTTTTTGAAGAAGCAGCTTTTTGATTTGTTAATCCTTTGTATTGTTTTCTTCATCTCAATTGAATTAATCTGTACTCTAATCTTTATAAATTCCTCTGGTCTTTGGGCTTTGGGTTTGGTTTGCTCTTCCTTTTCTAGATGATCGAGGTTTAGCATTAGAGTATTTATCTGTTCCCTTTCAGATTTTTTAATGTGTGAGTTCAAAGCTATAAAATTTCCCTCTAAGAACTGCTTCATTGCTTCCCATAAATTCTGATAAGTTGTGTTTGAATTTTCATTAAATTGTAGATATTGTTTAATTTCTTGTTTAATTTTGTCTGTATCCCACTGGTTGCTGAGGAAGGTGCTGTTAAATTTCCATGTGTTTATGGAGTTTTTGGTTTCTTTCATCATTTATTTTCAGTTTCATTGCACTGTGGTCAGATAATATATATGAGATAATTTCTGTTTTCTTGTCTAAATGTAAGCATGACCGATGGACTAATATGTGGTCTGTTTTAGAGAATGTCCCATGAGCAGCTGAAAAAAATGTGTATTCAGAATTGGCTGAGTGGAACCCTCTGTATGTGTCTACTAAGTCTAATTGTTCCAAGTACTGGCTCAGTTCTGTTATTTCTTTGACCTATCTTTGTGGAATAAGGGAGTGTTAAGGTCTCCTATTAGGATTGTGGTATTGGATATTAGAGTTTTCATGTCCATTAAAATTTGTCTTATATAGCTGGATGCTCCCATGTTGGGTGTGTACACATTTATGAGTGTCATCTCTTCCTTTTGAATTTGTCCCCTAATCAGTGTGTAGTGACCTTTTTCATCTTGTTTGACATTCTTGCTTTGAAGTTGAGACTGTCTGAGAATTGCTACCCTTGCTTTTTCTGAGGTGTTGGAGCAGGTACTATTGTTTTCTATCCTTTGACCTTCAGCCTATGAATTTCTTTATGAGTTAAGTGTGTTTCTTGTATACAGCATATTGTTGGGTTTTCCTTCCCAATCCACTGTGCCAGTCTATTTCTTTTTTTTTTTTAATTTGATATTTTTATTGTTTAAATTTAACAATGGTTATATTACATATTTTCATCATCAGATCAGTTTAGATTAATACATATAGGTATATAAGATTGATCAAACAAACATTAAGATCTAATTAAAAAAATAAAAATAGCGCCTGTAATCTCAGCACTTGGGAGGCTGAGGCAGGAGGATCAGTGCCAGTTGGAGACCAGCCTGGGCTACAAAAATGGGCTCAAGGCCAGCCCGAACTGCACAGTGAGACCCCGTCTCAAAAAGACAAAAAATCAAACAAAAGAACCCCTATGACAAACAGAAAAGGCAAATCTGTGTTGATACTATTATTTATTTATTTATTTATTTATTTATTTATTTAGTCTTTTTGAGACAGGGTCTCGCCATGCAGTTCAAGCTGGCCTTGGGCTCACCTTTGTGAACTCGCACCAATCCTCCTGCCTCAACCTCCCAAGTGCTGGGACTGCAGGCATGCGCCACCACGCGTGGCTGTTTCTCTAATTTTTGTCAAGCTGCTTTTTGAGGTCAAAAGTCTAAGAGCCAGAAATAACTATAATAGTGAACACTTATGAAAGGTTTGCTGGGCAGAGCGGCACAGACTTGTAATCCCAGCACTGGGGAGGCTGAGGCAGGAGCATCACAGTGAGTTTGAAACCAACCTGG